>KE776748.1:7040-18778 GCA_000465285.1 Eidolon helvum
TTCTCTCTTGTGTTTTGATCTGACCGAGTCATTCATACATTCAACAGACATTTGATAAAGCACCTATCATGTACCTGGTACATAAAAAGTTACACATACAAACATAAAAGGAACTGTAAACAAAGAACTCTAAACTCTAGTTAAGGACATACATCCTGAAGTATTAAGGATTAAAGTATACAGCTACTTTAATCCAACTTATTTTGAAATACATCAGAAAATGAGGTGAAGTGATGAGTAACTCGATGCCTTGCCTGTAGCTGGTTCTCAAATGTTTGCAGAGTTTATGAAAACTAAAATCAAAAAAGGTTAAATATAGTAGGTTCTAAATTTACACATATTTCATTTTATTTATTTATTTATTTTTAGGCGAGGAAACCCTTGGTTGACCTCACAGAGTGCAAGGACCTTGTCAGCTTACAATCCCTTATTTTTTTATTTTTTATGTCTATAGCACCTGGTCTTCCTAGGTGATCTCCCATCCAACTACTAACCAGGCCCGACCCTGCTTAGCTTCCGAGATCAGACAGGATCGGACTTGTTCAGGGTAGCACGGCCACAGACCTAAACTTATATTTGGAGTCATGTTCTCCAAGAGGAATCTGCAATTCATTCCGGTCTAAAGTTTTTGATCCTCTGAGAAGTAGGATGCCTAGAGACAAACTGGGTATTTTTTATGTCTAGACTGCTCATCACTCAGATGCTGTGGGAAGTAGGACAGGCCAAAAAGAACTCAGGGGTAGAAATGCAACTAGAAGTACTTATAAGGGAAAAAAAGAAAGTGAATAAGAGAAAGTACACGCTTCTATAAAAGAAGCACTCATTAGCATAGATGTGAGCAACTACTTTGGTGATGTAGGCATAAATCCTGGACTTGGAGATTAAGCCCAGATTTCTATATATACTAGTTTTACTATATGTAGAACTAGTTTTACTAGTTTTTGTCATGTCATGTGACTTTGGGTAAGTCATTTAATCTGTGGTTTCTCTTTTGTTAAATGGAGACAATATCTGCCTTTCTAAGTCACAGGGTTCTGATCATGGAAATGTCAGTTTGGTAAATCTTAAAGCATAATACAAATGTGAGGTATCATTATCATCCTGTTAGGTCTAAGTGACATAAGCCTGTTTCAAAACTTTGCAAAATGCACCCATCTCATCAGAAAAACAGAGCTGATCATCATTACTAGTCCCTTTCTTGGGCTTATCTATTAATGAGGGTTTGAAATTTTCTCTAAATCACTGGGCTACATTACTAATAATCTAGATCTCCTCTACTTGTTTCAAGCTCAATTCACTTGCCACATAGCTATTATTCCTAAAAGTATGTTCTATTTCCCAAGTTAAGAAATATTAGTTCAAAAGAAAGTTAGTATAAATAACAAAAAAACAAAATTCTGGGTCAAAAAAGTTTGGGAAACATTGGATCAAATAGGTTTCTTTACTATAAGATTTACAAAAACTTTTAATATACTAATATAGTTGCAAATAAAAAGAGAGGGATATAATATTAAATGTTTTCTGGACTCACTTGACCATGGAATTTTTTTTATTCTGAGATACATTTCTTGGGATCGATGCTATAATGACACACTTTAAGGGAAAGCTGCTGTAAACATTTTGGAAAATGCTAAATAGAGCAACATTTCCATTCAGGGTTCTGCTGATGGCAACCAAGCTAAAAATGAAAACACACTTGGTCATAAAAATGACAATGTCAGACTGTGTTCTATAGGATGAAGCTGAGGGATCTTTGTCCTATCTACTGAGGTGGAAAAATGGTGCTAACCTTTGGGTAAAATTATAGCTATGTAATTCAGGGCACAGAGCAGAATAACTGCCCTGGGCGTTCTACGGTACATTCTCTTTGTACCTGTTTTGATCTTAAGGTGCCTACACTGACATGACTGAGAACAGATCCACTTTGGGCCTCTGACTACAAGCATTAAGAGCCACAGTACTAAGGCCCCACATTCCTGGGTCCAGGCCTATTTTTTGCTCAGTGTGCTTTGCTACAGCCTCTTCAATGGCTTCCTGGTTCACGATCACCTCAGCAATCTTTTTTTACCAGCCTGATTTTTCTTAAGTCAGCCACTGCCCTCCAAGTTGACTCCCTGATTACCTGTAACTATAGGATACATAGGTAGGTTCCTGGCCAGCCCTGTACCTCTGCTGCCTATTTCGTTAAAAAATACATGTTCTTGTTATTTTCAATATTCATTGCTTTTTTTTTTTTTCAAATTAGTTTCTGGACAGGTGACTGACAACGGGCCTTTGAAACATTTGGTAAAGACAATGAAACAAGAATCTGAAAGGAAAAGAGCAAAACACATAATTAGAGATGTTTTCTTATTACTTAAAACTCTAGTGAAAATGAGACTTGGAGGGACTGCCAAACTGGTATTCCTAATAAAGCTTGCAGCCCTAGATAATAATAGAACTACATTCCAATTCCAGACCTTTGACTAAATTGACAGTCACAACCCTGGTGATCAGACATTAGGAGTAAAACAAAGTCACTTAACAGCTAGCCTTCCAAATAGCCAATTTCCTGGATGAATTCTGAGTCATTAACAGTTTAAAGGTATGGTAAGGTAGAGTGAGATTAATACTCACCACTGCCTCAATTAAAACTCTGTCTTAAAAACACCCATTTAGGAACATGACAATCAACATTTTAGTGCTTCTGAACCTGAATCTTCTTGCTGTTAGCCTATCTTGTACTATAATTGCAAATTAAGAGTAAACAGAGCTGTAATTAGGAATAATGGTGATGTTAGCTTCTGTCTTAGATGAAAATAGCTAAACTAGTCCTACGGGGACCAAAGATATTTTGGATATTTACTACACTATACCCAAGAGAAAATTCTGGGGCATAAAGTGTTCCACAAGAAAAGCTTTATTTTAAACAACACCTGGGGGGTGCAAATTGGAATTTTAAAGATCTCAAAGAAATCTGTGGAAAAACATCACTGACAGAACACAATTTGTGAAGGCCTAACTGATAAACACTGGGCAAATCACAGCCTCTCTGGGTCTCAGTTTCTTTATCTGTACAATGGTTGTGAGTGTCAAATTAAATAATAAATGAAAATATGTTAAACTATTAAGCACAGAAATAATTCTAAATAATTTTAACGTAAAGTGGTACTGCAAAGGGAGTAGGATGAGACTCAACTTTTCTTTCCAAGGGATTTTAATCTATCAATCTCATTCTCTCTGAAACAGCCAATAATTCATATTCTTTATATAACCCAAGTTTCCTCATGGAATTTCTACCACAGTTTAATACCAACTCCAACATGGCTAGATGTGGGGAATACAACTTCTTGTAGTTCCAAGTCTTTGTCAGGCCATAGCACGGTGCCTCATACTGATAATTACATCCACAGAGACAGCAAGGCAAGCAAAAAAGTTAATAAGCTAGAGCCTAGTGACAATGTGGCAGAAACATCCTTCTCACATCCTACTCCAATAAGTGCTGGGAAGCTGCATCAATGACTGCTCCTTCCTTCCACAGGCATCCATAAAACCTTCTGAGCTGAAGCAGCCCTTTGCCTCAGTTATTAGCGTAGTTCCTTGTTACAGGTGCTTTAAATTTATCTTCTGTTTTTGCCCTTGTTCTTTTATTCCTTTAAAATATTTTATTACTTGTAAAACATAATTGTAGTAATAAAGATATAAGATTAACAACAATCTTTACACATTTCGAAACACTATTTTTTGTATACTTTGTGTAATAAATAACGACACTATATTAACATTATATCTTGACTGACAATATTTTCCTGGCTCACTTTAATGAAAATTCATATATTACGTTGTTGTGGACTGAATGTCTGAATGTTTGTATCTCCCCAAAACTCGGATGTTGAAATTTTAACCCCCAATGTCATGGTACTAGGAGATGGAGCCTTTGAGAGGTAATTAGCTCATGAAGGTAGAGCCCTCATATGTGAGATTAGTCCCCTTATAAGAAGACTGGTTGTTTCCTCTCTTGGTTCTCTACCATGTGCAGATTCAATGAGAGGACAACCACCTAAAAGCCAGGAAGCAGGTTCTCACTGGACATGGATCTGCCTTGCCCTTTTCCTGATCAGTGCCTACTTCCTATTGGTTTAGACTTGGCACAGCTTCTGTTATATACTGTCTTAGTCTGCTTGGGCTGCCATAACAAAATGCCATTGACTGGATGGCTTAAACAACAGGTGTTTATTTCTCCCAGTTTTGGAGGCTGTGAAATTGAAGATCAAGGTACCGGCTGATTCAGTTTTTGGTGAGCACCCTCACCCTGGTTTGCAGATGACTGCTTTGTCATTGTGTCCTCACATGGTGAAGAAATGGAGAGCTCTTATCTCTCTCCCTCTTCTTATAAGGATACTAATCCCATCATAAGGGTCCTACCCTCAGGACCTTATCTAAACCTAATTACCTCCCAAAGGCCACACCTCCAAATACCATCGCATTGGGGGTGAGAGCTTCAACATATAAATATTTTGAGGAAAGAATTCAGTCCACAGCATGTTATCTTGCATGTTCTTACCTACTAAACTGCTAACCCATGTTCTGAATAACGTATCTTTCTAAATTCATTTAAAACTATTTTTATAGGAAAAAAAATTAAACATACAGAAAATACTATACAAATGCCTATTTTTCCATCACCCAGAAGTATTAAATGTTAATGTTTTGCTCTATTTGCTTTGTCAATATTTTCTAAAGTATTTTAAAATGAATCAGACATTAGGGGATTCATCTCTATGAATCCATATTCATATGCATTTCCATATGAATTTTAGAACAAACTGATAATCTGGACTTGTTCATTTCTACAAAAAATACTTCAACATGAAGCTCTAAAAGAGGGATGTTTCTTACGTACCACAATACCATTTCACATCTATAAAAATAAAAAAAATCCTTAATACCATCTGCTACACAGTGTATGGATTCGAATGCCAACTGTACTGTTATAGCTTATTTTAAAATAGCTTTAATGATGGGTAATTGACATATGACGAACTGTAAATATTTAGTTTATATCTGGTAAGTTTAGACAAAAGTATATATCCATGAAACCATCACCATAATCAAGATAGTGAACCTATCACTCCCAAAAGTGTCCTCATATCCTTTAGAAGTCCCTCACACCCTGCCCTATCCCTTCCAACTACCGATCTGCTTTCTGTCACTTTAAAGTAAGATGTATTTTTTAGTGTTTTATAGGAACAGAATTCCATACTTTTTTATCTGGCTTCTTCCACTGAGAATAATTATTTTTTAGATTCTTCATATTGTTTTATGCATGAGAACTTTCCTCTTTTATTACTGAATAGTATTCCATTGTACACCACACTTTATTCACCTGCCAATGGACATTTGGGTTATTTCCAGTTTTTGACTGCTACAAACAAACCTGGGTTTTTTCCATTTCACCTAAGTTGTCAAATTTATTGGCATAAAGTTACTCATACTATCCCCTCATTATCCATTTAACATCTGTAGAATTTGTCACCTCTCCCACTTCTGACGCTGGTGATATGTTCAAAGAACCACCTAGGGTTTTATTGATTTTATCTACTATTTTTCTGTTTTCTATTTCACTGATTTCTACTTTACTTATTTTTTCTTTTTCTTTTTTCCTGTTTACTTTGGGTTTTACTTGCTCTTCTTTTACTAGTTTAAGTCGGAAGCTGAGGTCAATGATTTAAAACTTTTTTTTCTAATATATGCATTCAGCGCTATAAATTTCCCCAAGCACTGCTTTAGTAACATCCCACCAATTGACATGTTGTATTTTCATAGAGTTCCAACACCTTTATAATTTCCATTTTGACTCATTCTTTAATCCATAGTTTATTAGAAGTGTGTTATTTACTTTCCAAATATGTTGATTTTCCCAAATCTTTGTTATTGATTTCTAATGTAATTCCTTTGTGGTCAGAGAACATACTTTGTAGGACTTGAATCCTTGTATGTTTATTGATTTGTTGTGGCCCATAAAACGGTCTTTCTAGGTAAAATGTGCACTTGAAAATAGTGTACACTCTGCAACTGTTAGATCAAGTGTTCCACCAGGTCTAGTTCTAATTGGGTTAAACTGGTTGACAGTAGGTTCAAGTCTTCTATATTCTTGCTTTTTTCCTATTTACTTATTCCATCAGTTATTGAGAGAGATATATTGAATTATAAATTTGTCTATTGTCATTTGCAGTTCTATCACTTTTGCTTCATATATTTTGAAACTCTGTTAACAAAGACATAAACATTTAAGATTGTTATATCCTCTTGATTCACCTCTTCATTATTATGAAATGACCTTCTCTATTGGTGATAATATTCTTTACTCTAAAATCCTTACTTGATATTAAATAATGTAGCCACTCTAGCTTTCTTTTGACTAATGTTAACAATGCCATAATTTTTCCATTCTTTTATTTTAAACTTATAAATGTCTTGCTTTTTTATATAATCAGTCTCTGCTTTTTAACTGGTGGTGTTTTTACCACTAATGTGATTTATTGATTAGTGTGAGTCTATCATCTTGTATCTGTTTTCTTTTTGTGTCATCGTTCTTCATTCTTTTTTTGCTTTTTAAAAAATTAATGAGCTATTTTTTATGATTCTATTTTATCATGTTTGTTGGCTTATTAGCTACAATTCTTTGTTTTGTTATTTTAGTGGTTGCTTCAGGGTATAGAGTATTCCTCTTTAACTTATCACAGTCCATCATCGAGTGATATCATACTACTTCACATATAATAATTTTATAATAGTATACTTCCATCTCTCCTCTTCTGGCTTTTAGGCTACTGTTGTCATGTATTTTACTTTTACATATATTTTAAAACCCATAACACACCATCATTACTTCTGTTTAAAGAGTCTATTATCAATTAAAGAGGTTTAGATAATAAGAAAAAGTCATATATTTACATATGTAGTTCCCATTTCCAGCATTTTTTATTCCTTTGTATAGATCCAGATTTCCATCTGGTATTATTCTCTTTTTGCCTGAAAAACTTCTTTTAACATTTCTTTTAGTGTGGGTCTGCTGATGAATCATTTCAGCTTTTGTATGTCTGAAAATGTCTATTTCATGTTCATTTTGAAACATATTTTAATGGGTGTAGAATTGTTGGTTGATAGATTTTTTCCTTCAGTTTTTTAAAGATACAGCTCCATTATATTCTTACCTATATTATTTTTTAATGAGAAATCTGATGTAATATCTTTGTTCCTCTTTACATAGTGTGTCTTCTCTGGCTGCTTTTAAGGTTTTCTCTTTATTAGTGGTTTTGAGCAATCTGATTATTATGTGTCTCAGTGTATATAGCAGTTAGGTACAATCAGGAAATAGAAATCACACAGTAGAATAAAAGGGGAAATTTAAAGGGTCATTAACTATGATAAAAGAGTAACTAAAGGAAATAAGCAAATTCTGCATGGTACCTTATAGCTGAACGAGAGTACCCATAAAGGACAAACTTGGATGGGTTCAGACCTCACTGGACATCATTCCTTCTAATTGCTTCAAATCCCCAACCTTGAGTATTTTGTGTACATGCTTGTGTTGATTAGTCTCTGCTGAGTACTCAAGGGAGACCTGCAAATCTCTGAAGTCCTCTCCATGTATCTCTCTTCTTTCTGATACTCTATCCTATGAACAGTAGTTGCCCTGTCTTCCCAGACTCACAGCTCATGTCAACTCAGGCTCTGCTTCAGTTCTTGCTCATGATGCCAGAGCCTGGAAACTCAAAGCAGAACAAATGGGGCAACCGTAGGTCTCATCTCTTCTGTTTGCCAACTGTTAGGAACTAAACCCACAATATCTCTGAGGCATGCTTATATATCATTACTTCTACAAATATTAGCTGATATTCTCATGTAAAGAAGAGCATACTCTCATTGCCTAGAGTTGTTCAATTACCTTTAAAAAGTTGTTATTGGAAAAATGGTCAGTTATTTCTTATCAATATTTAGAGTTAAGGAGTTGATATTAGATTCATTTTTAATGCTGAGGCAAGCTTAATTGGGGGGATGATCTTTCTATTTTCTGAGTATTAATATGGTCTTGTGGATTTTTACATATTCATATGTATAAATCAATTGCAGTCATTATTCTCCAATTGTCCCAACTTTAGCCAGAGGGAGTCCCTTCAAACTGACTTGTGTCTTTTTGACATAATTCCATTAGTTTTTTTTTTGTTTTAAATTAGAATGTAATTATTCTATTAGATTTTGAAAGCTTTCTTGCTTCTAGCACAAGAGGATGTCTTATCACCCTGTCAAGCTCCTACTCCAGACTTGGAATTAGTCATTTCTCCAAGGAGCCCTGGTTCCTTTTAGTGGAGAACAATATTTAGAAAGTAAAATTTGGGTGCTAGGGGTACTCATTACTACTAGTATTTCATTGCTTCTTGGCCCTTTGTGGACAGAGCTAGGAAAAAAATATGATAAACTGCAGTTCTCTTATATGTTCTGATTTTGGCCTGTCTATCCAGACGAACCTGTTTTGACCTCTCTCTGATTTAGGGGTCCCCCACCCATGGGCTGCGGACTGGTACCAGTCCGTGGCCTGTTAGGAACCTGGCCGCATAGCAGGAAGTGAGCGAGCAAAGCCTCATCTGTATTTGTAGCCGCTCCCCAGTGCTAGCATCACCGCCTCAGCTCCACCTCAGATCATCAGGCATTAGATTCTCATATGAGCACCAATCCCTGGTACCAAAAAGGCTGGGGACCGCTGCTCTAATTCCTTGCCTAGTTATTCTTTACAGCTGTCCCTTATACCTATTCTCTATCAGACTTGCTGTACCTACCGAAGCATTTCTTGCTAAATACTATGTGCTTCCATTTTGGTCGCTGGGTTGTGCTTCCATTTTGGTCCCTGGGTTGTATAACATTGCATGACTTTGACTGTAGATCTCATTAAACAAAAATGAAGAGATATTGCTATTAAAATAATGTGTAGCAACATTTACTTGCTGAGTACCCATGTTATAATGCTACATTTTTTAATTATTTAACCTATGAGTTCAACCAGACTTTTAAAAAAGAAATCAAATTTTCTATACATCATCAAATTTTATAACCTTCTGAGCACAGGGCATTATAATTGGCACTGGAGATACAAATGAGTCTGACAGTCTCTAACTTCGTAGTCCCTGGCTTTAATGGCTGGTGAAACACAGCATGAGTAGTATTATAAATGTAGTTGCTCTTTACTACACCAGGAAGTATGCTAAGAACTTTATATATAGTCTAAAATCCTAACAACCCTGAAAAGCATATGATTCTATTTTTGTTTTTAATAATTCCTGTTTTTTCCGGATTAGGACAATGTGCAATTGCAAACTCTGAACCTCAACCAATACAGCCAGTAATCAACAAAGCCAAAATAAACTCAGGTTCATCTAGTACCAAAACCTGAATGCATTTCACTACAACACCCTGCCTCCTAGAAGAAGTGATGATGGATGAAATATGCCCTGACTTCAGCAAGGTTTAAGGTTTTTGTTTTCATTTCATACTCCCTCCTTTCAGACAATGCCTTGCTACTTAGGTGGAAGGAAGTCTGACCTGAGAGGTTCATCCAGTGGCTTTTGATCGTTCTAACAGGGTATCCCGGAGACTCCATTTTGTTCAATCCCTTTACTGATAAAGGAATTAAGGTACAGGCATATCTCAAAGATACTGTAGGTTTAGTTACAACTTGAAGTAAAGAGAGCTGTAATCTTTTTGCTGGTGGAGGGTGGTGGCTTCAACTCGTAAAAAACACAACATCCATGAAGTGCAATAAAGCAAAGTGCAATATAACGAGGTGTGCTTGTACTTGTGACACTGGCTGCTGATACTAAATTAGGCAAAAACATCTCTCACCAATCTTGGTTTCACATTAGAAAAGTAATTCTCATCCTTGGTCACACATTGTAATCATATGCTTTAAAAACCTTGATGCCCAGGTCACATGCAGCTAAATCAGAATTTCTGGGGTTGGGACCAGGTATTTGTAGTCAGCTCAAAACCTGCCCAGGTGATTCTAATGTGTAATCAGGGATGAGAATCACATCTTTAGACCATAAGGATAATATCTATTAAGTGACTGGGGAGGAGCAGAAGGTTCCTATCCAACAAAGATGAAACCAAAAGAAATGGGTAGATACAAACAGATATTTGAAGTCAGCAAGAATTAAGTATGGAAACAAGTGTTTCCAAGAATGAATCCAAGGTAGTTTGAGTAATGGCTGCTATCAATTTAGCCTGGTTTAGATAAGTTAGACTCCTCACCTGTGTGGCTCCAAAGCCTATGTACTCTTTTCTACTAAGTCACTAATCTTTAGCAGTAATAGCTGTCACTAATTGAGCATCTATTACAGGCCAAATGTTTGACATGTTTTCAAGCAACTTTATGAGGCAGGTCTCTATTTGACAGATGATACAGAAAAGATACAAGATAATTTATATTTATTTCCAAACAAGTCATCAGGACCAGTAGCTTCCAACCACAGATCCTTGGGGGACATGAATTGCTATAAGAATGCACATAAAGCACTACCTATAGATTGAATACATCATGTCATTAAATGCTGTTGTGATTACAGCATACAGACATACCGATAAAGTGCTTCGTTTAATTGCACTTCACAGATGTTGCATTTTTTACAAATTGAAGGCAAGACCCTCCACCAGCAAAAAGATTATGGCTCACTTTATTGCTGTGGTCCGGAACTGAACCTGCAATTATCTCCAGGGTATGCCTGTATAAATCCTTCTAAAAGTATTACTAAATCCCTAATAATGTGTCATTTTTATACTTTTTATCAATCTGCAGATACTAAAATGACATCTACTATAATGCAAGACTGTACAATTTTCCTTAAATAAAAGAAGGGGTCCTCTTGTAGTCCTTACACATTTGTTGGTGGGAATGTAAAATGGAAGAAGCCTCTCTGAAAACCAGTTTGGCGGTTTCTTAAAAAGTTATATACCATACAGCAATTCCACTCCTAGGTATCTACTCAGGATAAATGAAACATATGTCCACACAGAGAAACGTACATGAATCAAGTTCATTTTCATAACAGCACTATTTATAATAGGCAAAACAAGAAACAATCTAAATGTCCATTAACTAGTGAATAGAT
The DNA here is from genome assembly GCA_000465285.1 of Eidolon helvum. Taxonomy (NCBI): domain Eukaryota; kingdom Metazoa; phylum Chordata; class Mammalia; order Chiroptera; family Pteropodidae; genus Eidolon; species Eidolon helvum. The sequence continues at coordinate 18,185 of KE776748.1, forward strand.
CAACAAGATGCATATATCCATACAATGAAATACGAACAATATTAAATGAACAATTGATGTGCTACAACATAAATGAACCTCATAAACATTATGCTAAGTGAAAGAAGCCAGACACAAAAAACTACATACTGTCTGATTCTATTTATATGAAATATCAAGAAAAGGTACATCAGTACAGACAGAAAGCAGATCAGTTTTCCTGGGGCTGGGGCTGGAATAGGGACTGATTGTAAAAGGACACAAAGAAACTTTTTTTTTGGGGGGGAGAGATTATGAAAATGTTCCCAAATTGGATTGCAGTAATGGTTGCATAACTATATATATTTGCTAAAAATAACTGTATACTTACAATGACTGAATTTTATAAAGTGTAAATTATACCTCAATAATGCTGTTCAAAAATATTGTAGAAGGTCACTGGATTATATTTTTAAAAGGAGAGGATCCTCATACTGAGAAATTGGGAACCAGTGATATAAGCAATGATAAAGGAATGCATCAAGAATGAGTATACAACCAATGTTCATAGCAGCATTATGGGGGGGGGGCAGGACATGGAAGCAACTAAAATGTCCTACAATAGATGACTGGCTA
>KE776756.1:279-11100 GCA_000465285.1 Eidolon helvum
GAAAAAAAAAAAAGGCCTGGAAATACCGAGAGTTAACAATAACACCCCCTATTTACCAATATAATATTCTGATATGTTTCTTTATCATGGTTGAAAAATTGCTTTTTCTGGAAGGGAGTGTTTATATTGCTTGCTTTTGAGAGCTGGCGTTGGAGATTTGCTTTTATCACCTTTCGTATTTTGTATTTTTTGCCAATGACTGAGTTACCTTCATAACTAGAGGAAAAAGCCTTCATAAAAATTTGCTTTTTTTTTTTAAAGCATCTCTTATAATTATCTCCTCTTGATTTATAATGAATAATTCAATTCATAAATTTATGAATAAAACTGAAAAATTGAGAGACTAATTCAGGTTGAGAGAAAATGAGTGAGATTCTTGCAAGACATCTGGCAGAGTTGTCTAGTTGGCAGTTTAATATACTGGTGTCGGGATTTTCTAAAGTCAGGATCGGAGTTGTAGATGTTGGAAGCATCTGGATTGTGGTAGTTAGTCCTGTGAAAGTAGAAGAAATCATTCAAGTAACTTGAGTAAAGAGAGAGGAAGACCAAAGATAGGAAACATCAATATTTAAGTGAAAGAGATAGTCAAAGAAACTGAGGAGCATTCAGGAAAGGGGGACAAAATCTAGCAGACAGTGGTGTCATACAAGCCAGGAGAGGAAACAGTTTAATGGGGGGAGAAATCTGAGTCAGATGAGTCAGAGGAATCTGGAAGATAGGTTCTGATAAAGTGCCTCTTGGCTTTGCTAGTTAGGAGGGGGTCATTGATCTTAGCAAACATAATTTAAGTAAAATGATAAATATGGGAGCTAAATTTGAATTTGAGGAGTTAATAGAGGGTGAGGAAATAAAGATATAGAGTGTAGAATCCTTATTTTGAGAAACAAAGATTAGAAGGAGCAACAGGGTGGTGAAATAATATAATTAAGCACCTTTTTGTTAAAGGGCATTGTTCTCTCTCGTGGTTAAGTAGCAGAAGCCCAGAGCAAAGTAGCTGAGCATATTGACAGAACTACAGTATTATAAGAGAGTATTTCATACCCCCATTCAAATTATGAACTCTGTTTTAGTGGTATTTTGGTCTGTTGGGTTCAGGTGTTGTTATCAGTGTTAAAGTCACACTTTAACTAACTGTATTGATTGCATTTCACCTGAGTTCTAGTACTGTGATATTCCCAACTTACTTGTAAGTCATGTGATTCCTTCGTGTATATCCTTCACGTGTACCTCAATAACTTCTAGAAATCTAAATGAAGAAATCATGCATTTTTGATTAAATCTACCTACGAGGCATATATCACTTCAGGCCTTTGCATTTAAGGGAAAATGCACTTAGATTAAAATTTCATTATAATGAGTTCCACTTCAATCTTCATTGAAAGTTTAGATTTTTTTTTGTTGTTTTTCAGATAAGTAATTTTATGTGTATTTTCCTTAGGCATATTAAAAAAATAGTTAAAATTGGAAAAGGACAGTAATCAAGGGTTGATAAGGTTGTGGAGCAACTGGAACTCTGGTTCTCTGCTGGTAGAGGTTAAATTAGTGCCATTAGTTTGGAAAACTTCCTGGCAGTATCTACTAAAGTGAAAGACATGCATAAATTACACCCAAACTATACCTGACAAAATTATAGAAAATGCAAACTAGAATGCAGAAAACAGATCCATGGATACTTAAGGATGGGGACAAGTGCAAGTAAAGAGGGATGAGTTAAAGAGGTATGAGGAAACTTTGGGGCAGTTTCTTGATTGTGAAGATGCTTTTATCAATGTATACATATGTCTGACTCATTTAATTGTACATTTTAAATGTGCAATTTGCTGTAAGTCAATTGTACCTTAATAAAGCTATAAAAAAGTAAATAAAAGTAGAGAGTGAAAGAAGACACACCATTTAAGTGTAAGTATACAGTTGACCCTTGAACAACATGGGGTTTAGAGGCGCCAACCTCCCACACAATTGAAAATCCACATATAACTTTTGATTCCCCCAAAACTTTACTAATAGCCTGCTGTTGACCAGAGCCTTGCCAATAAACATAAACAGTTGATTAATGCATATTTTACATGTTATGTGTATTATATACTGTATTCTTACAATAAACTCCAGAAATTGTTAAGAAAATCATAAGAGAGAATACATTTACACTATTGAAAAAAGCCACATATTAGTAGACTCATGCAATTCAAATTGGTGTTTTTCAAGGGTCAACTATGTATTTCTTTTAAATACTGTCATTATCTCAAAGTGATAGATTATGGATATTTTTCATTTTATTCATATAGTTTTCTGTATTTATCTTATTTTCTACTATAACTGTGTATTTACTTAATTCTTAAATGAGAAATGATTTATATGTGCAAAATAGTACTTTGACACATCTGTAAAATTAGAGAATACAAATAAAATGAATGCCCCTGTACCCATATCATATTTTAGATATAAAACATAGTATTTTTGAAAGATCGGGTGTGTCTTTCTCCCTGATTATATCTTTCTTTTTCCATGCTCCTGGGTTTTCTGTATAGTTTTACTACATATTTATATGCTCCTAAATAATGTATTATTTAGTTTTGTCTGTTCTCTCACCTTTTTTTGGCACACAGTATATTTGTGAGATTCATCTATGTTGACGCGTTACGGTTGTGTACTTTCTGTTGCCGTGTTTCATTTCATTGTACAACTTTAGCACTGTTTATCCGTCTTCCTGTTAATGGGTATTTGGGGGAGTCTTCAGTTTCCTTTTTTAATTTAATTTTTACTTTTTGCCATTAAAAACTGGCTTGTTCTGACTATTCTAATCTATGTTTCTTTGTGTACATGTGCAAGAATTTCCCTGGCTTTTTGCCTAGGAGTAGAGTTGTGGATCTTCAGTTTCGCTAGATAATAAGATGTTTTATAAAGCGGTTGTACCAGTTTACACTCTGACAAGCAGTGTTGGCATTATTTGCTTTCTCAACAACATTGAGATGTTTGTATAACAACATTTGTAATTATCTGAATTTTTTCTTTTCAACAATCTGGCGGGTGAGAAATGGTTCCCCATGGGGAGTTTAATTTATGTTTCCTTAATTACTAATGATGCTGAACCTTTTATAATTCTTCTTCTATGGGATGTCTATATCTTTTGCCTGTTTTTTTATATTTAAAAAAATCCTTTTAAAATTGATTTCTAGAAGTTTGGTTTTTTAAAAAATATATTTTGGGTAATAATTCTTTGTCGGTTATACATGTGGCAAATATCTTTTTCCTGGTAAGTAGCTTGTCTTCTTACTTTCTTTATAGAGGTTTCGGTAGACACATTCTCTAGTTTAATGTAGTTGAATATGTCAGCCTTTTCCTTATGGTTAGTGCTTTTGGCATCTTGTTTAACAAACCTTTCCCTTCCTTGAGGTCATAAAGAGATAGTCTGATATTTTCTTCTAAAAGCTCGAAAATGTTGCCTTTCATATTTATGTCTTAATCCATGTGAAAATGATTTTTGTATGGTATGAGGTGGGCATACAGTTTTTGATTTCCCATATGGGTAACCTTTTTTCCAGTATCATTTATTGATTATTCTGTTTTTCCTTCCAGTGATCCATAAGTATCATAGGTTTCTGGGCTCTTTTTCCTTAGGTCTCTGTGTATCCTTCCCACAATCTTATTTACTTTAGCCTCCATGCCTAAAAGAGCAATCACCCACCCATGCTTCTTTTAAAACTAGACTCCCCCTCAAATTAATGTTTAATTTTTTTTCTAAAGTAAAATTTTAATAGTAGTATAATGTGTTATTTAAGTCTTAAATATGTACAGTAATCACCCAAAGACACAAGTAATACTGAAGCTACTTTAATGCAGACTATATCAGACTGTCTTAGTTTTCGCAAATCCTGTCTTAACTCCCTAGAGTTAATTTTTACCTAAAAAGTTAAGATAGGATTTTTATTTTGGGACTATAGTTAAGATATTTGGAAAAACCTTCACTCTAAAAATAGCCAAGAATGTTGTATTTAAAAAAAAAATTAAAAGGTAGTTAGGAATTGAAATGTCAAAATCCAAGGGAAAGCTGAAATTCTGTAAGCCTAAAGGAGCACTTAAGTTTTATTTGCTCTGAAGGTATTCGCTCTACTAGGGGAACTTGATTAGATTTGAATAAGAACTGGTATATTTGCAGAATGGGAGGCATAGTTAGAAGTTAGCCTAGGGCTCATTTAAGGTAAGCTAAAAAGAGACTTTCTGTAATTCTGAGATCCCAAAGGTCTGGATGTCTTTTAAAGGATGAAAACTCACTTTGCTTCCTTCAAGGATCTGCAATGAAAGTTGCCTTGATGCCAACCTTGAAAATGATTTTTCTGTTTTTCCTTCCAGTGATCCATAAGTATCAGGGGATACAAACAGGGGAATAAAGCCTGCCCTTGGGAAGTCGCAACCATCAGACCATGAGGGAAATTCACATCACGTGGTGGTCTAAAAAAGTTTCAAAATGTGAATTTCAAAAAAAAAAATAATTTTTTTTCAAGATATAATTCACGTACCATAAAATTCACTCTTTTAAAATGTTCAATGGTTTTTTTTTTGTATATTCACAAAATCAAGCAATCGTCATCACATCCAATTCCAAAACACTTTCATCACCCCACAAAGAGCCCTTGTACCTGTAACTAGTCACTCTTCATTTCCCTTTCTCCTCCCAACTCCTGGCTATCACTAATCTACATTCTGTCTCTGCGGATTTGCTTATTCTGGGCATTTCATATGAATGAAATCATACAATATGTAGTCTTTTGTGTCTTGCTTCTTTCAGTTAGCATAATGTTCTCCAGGTTAATTCATGTTGTAGCATGAATCAGTACTTCAGTCCTTTTTATGGCTGAATAATATTCCATTCTTTGAATATACCATATTTTATTTTTCCATTCAGTAGTTGATGAACATTTGGGTTGTATCCACTTTTTGGCTATTATGGATAATTTGCTGTAGATGTTTGTATAGAAACATATTTTTCATTCTCATAGGTAAGTTTACCTAGGAGCAGAATTGCTGGATCATATGGTAATTCTGGGTTTAAGTTTTTGAGGAACTGCCAAACAGTTTTCCAAAGCAGCTGCACAATTTTTCATTCTCATCAACAAAGTATGAGGGTACAAGTTTCCCCACATCCTTGTCAACACATATTTTTATCTGTCTTTTTATTATAGCCATCCTAATGTGTGTGAAGAGGTATCTCATTCTGGTTTTTGTTTGCATTTCCCTAATGACTAATAATGTTGAGAACCTTTTCATGTGTTTATTGGCCATTTGTCTCTCTTTGAAGAAATCTGTTCACATCTTTTGCCCATTTAAATATTGGGTTATTTGTGAAGGCATGAATTTAAAATTATCTGGTAAGTAAATACAGATATTCTCTGTAAGCATATACTTTCATATTTGGTTTAAAGCTTTGAAGGCGATAAATAATTTATTGTCAAAGATAACCCATATACACAAGGAAATAAGACAATCTGAGCAAGAATCAGTAGAAAAAAGAGTGGTCAATCCTTGCAATTTTACTCTTTTTAATAAATGCATAGTATTATCTCATTAGATTTTTAATTTGCATTTTACTTATGACCAATGATGTTGAACATGTTTTCATGTCTTTTTTGGGCGCTTGTATATTTCTTTGGAGAAGTGTCTGTTCATATCTTTTGCCTGTTTTAAAATTGTGATATTTTTCTTTTTATTATTGAGTTAGAATAGTTCTTTATATATTCTGGATATAAGCTCATTATTGGATTTAGGATTTGCAGATATTTTCTCCCAGTCTCTGAGTCATCTTTTTATTTTCTTACTGGTGCCTTTGGAAGCACAAAGTTGTAAGTTTTGATTAAGCTTAATATATCAAAATTTTCGTTTATTACTGTGCTCTTGGTGTCATATCTGAGAAATCATTGCCTAATCCAAGTTCACAAAGAATTAATTATGCCTATGTTTTCTTCAGAAGTTTTGTAAGTTTAGCACTTACATATAGATTTGTGATCAATTTTGAGTTAATTTTTGTGTACAGTGTGTTGTAGTCTTCCAAATTCTTTCCTTTTTTAAAATTTAAAAAAAAATTTTGCATGTAGATAGTTGTCCCAGCACTGATTATTGAAAAGACTTCTTTTTTCTTTAAAGTTTCTTGGCACCTTTGTTAAAAATCAATTGACTATAAATGTAAAGATTTATTTCTGGGCTCTCTCTGTTTTATTCCATTGATCTATAAGTATGTTCTTTATGCACATATCACAGTTTTAATTACAATAATTGTACAGCAAACTTTGAAGTCAAGAAGTATATCTTCCAACTTTGTTCTTTTTCAAGATCATTTTAGCTGTTCTGTGCCTTTCACATTTCCATATGAATTTTAGGATCACTTTGTCAGTTTTTGTAAAGAACCTGGAAAGGATTTTTGTGGAGATGTATTTAATCCATGGATAATTTGGGGAGTATTGCCATCTCAATAATATTATGGCTTCCGATCCATGAACATGGGATGTCTTTCCATTTATTAAAGTCTTCTTTAATATCTTTCAATAATGTTTTATAGTTTTCAGTGTACAAGTCTTTCACTTCTCTTGTTAAAGTATTCCTAAGTCTTTTAGGGTTGTTTTTTTTTTATGTTATCATTAATGGAATGGATTTCTTAATTTCAGTTTAAGCTGTTCATTGTTGGTGTACAGAAATACAACTAATTTTTTATATCAATCTTATGCCTTGCAACTGTATTCAACTTGTTTATTACTTCTAATAGATTTTTAGGGGATTCTTTTGGCTTTTTTTGTTTACAAGATCAAGTTGTCTGTGAATAAAGAGTTTTATTTCTTTATTTCTAGCATGGATGTCCTTTATATCTTCCTAGTCTAATCACCCTGGCTAGAATTTCCAGTACAGTTTTGAACAGAAGTGGTGTGAGTGGATATCCTTGTCTTTTGCCTGGGCTTACAGGGAAAACATTGGGTCTTCTACCAGCTACTATGATAGTAACTGTAGGATTTTATAGATACTTTTTATTATGTTGAGAAATTCTCTTCTATTCCTAGTTTGATCAGCTTTTTAAAAAAATCATGAATGACTTGGATTTTCCCAACCTTCTTTTTGTATCTGTTGTGGTGATCATGTAGTTTTTGTCCCATATTCTATTATATAATATATTACGTAAATTGATTTTCAGATATATAATATTTATGATATATAATTCTTTTTGTGTGTTCCTGGATTTGGTTTGCTAGTATTTTGTTGAGGATTTTTGTGTCCATATTTATGAGACATATCCATCCTTTTACTTTTGATTTATTTGTGTCTTTATATTTAAAGTATATTTCTTGTAACCAGCATATATATGGATTGTACATTTTCAACCAGTATAACAATCTCTGCCTTTTAATTGGTATATTTAGAGCATTTAAACTTAGTGTGATTATTGGTCTGGTTAGGTTTAATTTAAATTGATCATCTTGCAGTTTTCTGTTTATCACCCCTGTTCTTTATACCTCCTAGTCTGTCACTTTGCTATTTGGTGTCCATTCATCAAAGCTGTTCTTTGCCCCCACTTTGTTATTTTTTACTGCTTTCTTTTATATTAATTGAGAAAAAGTTTTTGTATGATTCCATTTGATCAGCTTTTGGCTTATTAGCTAAACTTCTATTTCTTATTTTAGTTGTTGGTTTAGGATTTGTAGTACATGTCTTTAACTTTGCACAGTCTATCGTCAAATGGTATTTTATACCACATCACATCTAGTAAGAGAAACTTAAAATAGAATACTTCTGTATCTCCCCATATCACCATGTTATTATTTTTACCTAAGCATCAAAAATCGTTTGAAGAGATTTAAGTAATAATAAATCTTCTATATTTTTATCCATGGTTCTCTTGTGTAGACCCAGATTTCCATCTGGTATCATTCTTCTGCCCGAAGGATGTCCTTGAACTCTTCTCATGGTGTGGATCTGCTGGTGGTTCATTCTTTCACTTTTCATGTGTCTGAAAGAGACTTATGTCACCTCCCTTTTTGAAAGATTTTCTTGAGGCATCAAATTCCACATTGGCAGGGTTTTTTTTCTTTCACAGTTTTGAAGATTTTGCTCCCCTGATTTGTGCTTGCATTCTTTCCAATGAGAATTATGCTGCTATTGTTACTTTGTTCCTATACATATTATGTCTTTTTTTTTTTTCTAGAGCTCTTTTAAGATTTCCTCTTCATCACTGGTTTTGAGCCATGTTATTATGATATATTTTGGTAGTATTTTCTTCAGAATTCCTGTGCTTGGTGTTCATTGAAGTTCTTGGATCTGTGGTTTGTTATCAAATTTGGAAAATATTTTTTCCAAATTATTTTTTTATTATTATTATTTTTTAAATATTTTTTCTGCATTCCCATCTTCTTCATAAACTTCTATGGCATGTATATTAGGCTGCTTGAAATTGTCTCATGGGTCACAAATGCCCTTAACATTTTTGAGTTTATGCTTTCTTTTCTCTGTGATTTTATTTTGGATAGTTTTTAGTGTATCTTCAAGTTTGTTAATCTTTTTTTTTTTTTTTTGCAATATCTAATCTGTTATTAATCCTATCAGCTGTATTTTCCATTTCAGACAGTGTAGTTTTTATTTTTAGAAGTCAAGTTTGTGTCTGTCTTTATGTCTTTCGTGTCTCTGCTTTTTGAACATATAGAATCCAATTATAACTGTTTTTATTTCTTTAATTGTCTCTGTCAGTTCTGAATTATTTCCAATTGATTAATTTTTCTTCTTACTATTGCTTATATTCTTTTTGCTTCTTTGTATGTCTGGTAAGTTTTTATTGGATGCCAGGCATTGTGAATTTTACCTTATGTGCTGGATATTCTTAGATTTCTATGAATATTTTTTGTTTTGGAAGATAGTTAAGTTTCATGGGAATCATCTGATATTTCTGAGTCTTGGTTTTAAGATTTGTTAGGTGGAGGCACACTGGTGTTTAGTCCAGGGCAATTTTTTTCCCTATTACTGAGGTAAGACCCTTCTGAGTACTCTACTTAATCCCCTGTGAATTATGAGTTTTTTCCAGTCTGGTTTCCGGGTATAGGCATTATTACTGACCTTGGTGAGTACTGGTCATGGTTTTTGTAACCTTTTCTGGTGCCGTTCTCCCAGTCCTGCGTAGATTCTTCGTGTGCATGCTCTGATCAGTGCTCTGCTAACCTCGAGTGGGATCCTCTGCCGATGTCTGTAATTCTGTGTGCACCTGTGTACTGTTCAGTAGTCTCATGCAAATTCTAGCTGCCTTTTTCTTATTCATGTAAACTTGTTTTCTTTTCTGCATCCCCTCCCCCATCTTCCGCAACTCATTTTGGCTGATTTAAGGCCATTAACCTGGAGGACTTTTTCTCCAGAAGTAGTAAGCATTTTTAACCAGTCCTTCCACATTCCCTTCAATATTGATGTAAAGTATTTGCAAGCTGACTGGGGTCAGATTTGTAGTTGAATGAGTATGTTACTTGTTTTTATATGAGCTAGTTATTGTACTTTGTTTCCTTGTCTATCAACTACATATTTGCTGAGTTCCAGCTGTATATGCAGCATCCTACAGGGTACTGAGCATTAAATAGAAAGTGAGTACAGTGTACTTTCTGAATGATTTATATTGTAGCAGGGGAAGTAGAATAGGTTTCATGAATTTCAATAAAAATGTAATTATTTTTTTTAAGTTCACTGGATGTTTAGAGGTGAGAGAAATTTGTATGGTCTGGGTGGTTAAGTATTGTATTCTCTAAACTTGGGCTGAAGAGGGCTTTTGAAAATGTATAAATTTTTAAAGCAAATCAGTTACGAGATATAATGGAAGAAAAGTTGCTATTGTAATAACTAAACAAATTTTATAGGCATGCACTTAACAAGAAAAGTTCAGAATTTATATGAGGAAAACTATGAAAACTCCCAAAGATACAGACATAGACTTGAACAAATGTAAAACTATATTTAGTTCTGAGAAGGAAAACTCAACATCCTAAAGATGTCATTTTTCCTTAAACAATTTATAAATTTAATATTATCCCAGTGAATTTTTTCTTCCTAGAGCTAGAGAGATTATAAAGTTCATTTGCGAGAACAGACAAGAATAGCTAGGAAAATCCTGAAATTGAAGATCAGTAGAATGAGAGGCTAGCCCTACCAGTTTTTAAAACATATTATGAGCCTTTATAATTAAAAAAAGTGCTGTTCATACAGGAATACACAGACCAATTAAAGACAGTAAAAAATAGTAATGAATCCAACAGCATGTGGAAATTTAGTCTGTAATAAAGGCAGCATCCTCTCTCGCTCAATCTCTCTTGCATAGCAAAAAACACCATAATAAAGTAAAAAGACAGTGACAGACTGGAAGAATGTTTGCGACTTATATCATGGACAATGGGTTAATCTCTCTAATATTTAAAGATCCTCCAAAACTGGATAAGAAAAGGACAAGTTGCTTTATAGGAAGAGATAAGAGTGAGTTCCAGAGACAAATACAGATTTAGCCTTATATGAAAAGGTACCCAACTTCATTTATTATAAGAGAGATGCAGATTAAAGCCACATAAGATCTTTTTTTTTTTTCAGGTTGACAAAAGTCCAGCATTTGAGAAATATTTTGTTGGTGACAGAAGTAGGTGCTCTCATGTATTGTTACTGGGAATGCAAAATGAGACAACTTCAGAGAGAAATTGAGCAAGATTAAATAGAATCACATATCTATTATCAACCTTTTGACCCAGTCGTCATATCTGTAGGACTCTTACAGATATATACTGGGAAATATCTGAAAATATGTGTGCACAAAGCTACTCCGACACT
>KE776756.1:11127-25771 GCA_000465285.1 Eidolon helvum
CTTTCTAATCACTACAGACTGGAGACAATCCCCATTTTGATTTCGCTTTGAATGAAACAACTGTAAAAAATTTGACACCATAAGGGAAATTTGAACACTGACTGAGTAGTCGATTATATGAAATTTTTTAGATATGATAATGCAATTATGGTTATGTTCTTTTTAAGTACCTTTTAAAAATATTTGCCATGTTAGAATCCATTATAGTTACAGTTGGTTTTGATGCTCAACTTGATCCATCTTTAGCCAGTGAGAGCCTCTGGAAGTTAACTCCTGAGGGCCTTCTGCCACATCTTTTAGAGATCATTACTTAAGCACTTATGGATGAAATTATATGATTGGAATTTGTTTCAAAAGAATCCAAAGGATGGGGTTAGTGAGGAGGTAGAGATGAATTATGATTTGCCATGAATTGATAATTATTTAGTTCGGGTGATGGAGGTTTTGTTATTCTGTCTTCCTTTGTATACATTTGAAATTTCCCATGGAAATGTACAGTTTAAGTAAGTATAAATGAAGAGAGTGCATTTAAAACAAAGTGATTGAGACCAAGGTGGGCAATTGGACATGATGTTCTTACATAATTTTATATTTCTGGTAAATTTAAAACAGACTGCATTTATTTACAATATATCTTGTTTGTGACTTAGCTGGTGTGTGTGTGTGTGTGGGGGGGGGGGGGGGGGGGAGAGAGAGAGAGAGAGAGGGTGTTTTTTAGATGCCAAGCACAAAGAAAGTGGTGTATAACTGTTAGCTGTCATAAACAAGCTAAAATCCAAGTGGAAAGTGACATAGTGTTATTTGCTTATTGGCCCCATAATAGGGCCTTTGGGTTACTAAAATAATTGATTTGGAGGAAGTGAAATTTTTCTCATGCATTTTTAAGAGTGCCATATTATCTTTCAAATTTTGGTTGGATGTCAATTTAGATTTAAAGAGAAAATTGAGAGTGGAATTTTTTTTCAGATTTAACATTGAGATCATTCTTTTAGTAATTTTTAAGCATATCATTTTATTAACTTTCCAGAAACCTAGATTATACAAAATTACATATAGGTACCAAAATCTATCGTCCTCTAAACATTTAAACATCTTAGAAAGACAGATAATAGGATTTATTTAGTGATACCTAACAGCATTAAGCATGATCGTTTTAACTTGTTTTCTTTTCCACCAACAGATTAATATTAAAATCAGAAGTTATATCTTTTGCTGGATATTGGAAATTGAAAATAATGGCAACAGAGTTTATAAAGAGTTGCTGTAGAGGATGTTTCTTTGGTGAACCAGAAAAACACAACAGTGAGTTTTGTTTTGCTTTGACTTCAAACATTTATTTCATGTCTTCTTTATCTGTGGCATTGTGTAATATTAGGATAAATGAGACATATTTCCTCACTTCATGGGGGAAGTGGAAACATAAATATAAGGCACACTAGGTAAGTATTCAAATACCCTGGAGCATAGGGGAGAGAGAGATGAATTCAACCCAGAGGCACCCTGGGGCCGCACCATGAAGAAGATGGCATTTGGCATGAAGTCTGAAGAGGATTTTAGGCAGCTGAGAGGGAAGGAGGAATTACGGAGAGGATTGGGCGTGAGTGTTCTAGGTGGATGACGTAGTACAGGCAAAGACAGGGAAAGACAAGTGTTGGATGTGTTTGGGGGACAGCCTGCTCTAATAAATGTTTTAAATGTTTAAAAAAATGCCTTTTGTGAATGAAAGACCAAGGGGAGAATGGCCGATGGGGAGAAGAGACCCGTAACTGTCTCAAGACCCGCATTTATCAAGGACTTCTGAAGGTGTTTCCCTTTCTATTGGGTGAATTCCTCATGTCTTCAGGGTTAAGACTGGAACTTTATTTTTCACTGGCTCTTGTATTTCTTACTAGGGCACAGCTTCCTAGTATGTTTGAGTATGAAAGCTTCTTTTTCACATTAAAACATTTCATAAGTTCGTACACAATGGTAGGTGTACTTTTATTCAGTCTACAGACAATACTGTTTGCATATAAAGATTAGCTCTGTGTGTCCCTTACCTCCCCATCCTAGGACACACATTTTTGGAATCTCATATCGTTCTAGAGAATGGACAAAATAGGTCAAGGAAGCCAGTACAGGGAGAGACGCTACTATATTAGGGTGTATATACTTTATTTTGTGATTTGGTGAAGATTTTTATAGACTTGGAGACCTTTAGCTTGTTTTCAGAGTTGCTTAATCTACTTAAGACTGATGTTAACCATCAGTATTGACACCAAGATTTGCTTCATTGGGAACGTTTTTAAATGACTAGATTTTACTTGAAAGTATTGTGGAATTAACTACAAAATAAACTTGTTTGCCATCTCTGAACTTTTATGGGAATGAGACTCTTTGAAAACTGCCTTTACTATTATGATAAATTAATATACTTTAGCAATAACAGATTAATTGCTTGACTATTGGCTGGACAGATATACTTGATAAGAGCCTAGAGTAGTTTATGCATCAGCAGTTTTTTCTACAATGATTAAGTATCAAAGCATGTTAGATTTAGATGATTACATATAAATCTACATGCATATTTGTGATTTTTTTTCTTTTCTTTTTCCTTCTTTTACATGCAGTTTCCGTGGAAAAAGACTTTAAAACAGCAGTCTCAAATAGTCAAAGTACTACTATCTCTATGCCTCCATTGACTTCTGTTTCTGTAAAGCCTCAGGTTGGCTGTACTGAGGATTACTTACTTTCCAGATTACCATCTGATGGCAAAGAAGTACCATTTGTGGTGCCCAGGTTTAAGTTATCTTATATTCAACCAAGAACACAAGTAACTCCTTCACATCTGGAAGAACTTGAAGGTAAATAAAATGGCAAGGTTTAAAAATCAACATGCAACATTTAAATGCTGTTATTGCTATTATTTTGTTCTTTTATAACTTTAACATAAAGATGTATCTTTTGTATATACGTTTTACATTTTGCCTTTTATATGCTTTGATCTTTCTATAGAGGAGCTTAATGTACAGCATTTTTGAAAGGTCCCATTATGAAATCTGATCGTAATACAACACATTTGTGTATAGATGTGGCCTTTCTTAAAGGAATAATATATCAGTTATCCTTCACATATTTTGAAAGAAAAAAATGGAGGAATTATATAGGAAATATTCCTATCTATTGTTTTCTAAAATTTGATGTAAAGAGAAATAAGGAAGCAATGACTAGTCTTTCTACCCAACTTTCTTCACCACTATACTTTGAGGTCGATAAATGTGCTTTTCAGTCTAAATACACTTCCCAGGCTAAATAGCCACTTAAATGAGGTCGATTCAGTGGCTGAATTTTGCCTGATGGTATAGAGGCCAATGAACTAGGAAACAACATATAACTTGTATTTTAAAAACAATTTGTCCTACTACATTGAAACACAGTAAGTCACAATGCACAATGATTTCTTTTCCTCAAAATTCAAAATTTTATTATGAAAAATTTCAAACATAGAAAAATTGAAAGAACTTAATGGTGAATACCTATACATCTACCACACAGATTCTTTTATTTACATTTTACTATACTTGATATCACATTCATTCCTCTATCCATTAATCCTTTTTTTGTGGGGGAGAATGCATTTCAGGGTAAATTGTGGACGTCATTACACTTCCTTCTAAATGCTTAAGCATATATATCATTTACTAGAGTTCATTATCTGTTTAGTTTTCTTATTTCAATATAAACTTTACACACAATGAGCTACCCAAATTTTAAGTGTGTGTTTTTTGAGTTTTGACAAATGCACGTACAGTGTAATCCAAATCCTTGCAAGGTCAAGAATACTTCTTTAAATGTTTCTTTTCTGCCCCATTCTCTCTTTCTTCTGGGATTCCAATTACACATATGCAGGACCTTTCAATATTGTTTTATGTGTCTCTGAGACTTCTTATTTTTTTCTAGTCTTTTTTTCCTCTCTGTTCTTAAGATTAGGTAATATGAACTTATTTTCAAATTCATTGTCTCTTTCCTTTTGTTATCTCCATTCAGCTGTTAAGCCCATTCAGTGAATTTTATATTTTAGAAATTGTATTTTTTAGTTGTAGATTTACACTTGATTCTTTTTTATAATATCTGTCTTTGTTGTGATTTCCCCCCCCCCGCCCCCATTACCGTGAGCCTGTTTTATGTCTTTGAGCTTTAACATCTTTGTCTGCTAATTCTAACATCTAGATCATCTAGGTTTGGATTCTGTGTATTATCTTTTTTATGAGAATGGGTCACATTCTCCTCTGTGTGTGTGTGTGTGGTGTGTGTGTGTGTGTGTGTGTGTGTGTGTGTGTGTGTGTGTGTGTGTGTATTTGAGTATTTGAGGTAACTTTGGATTGTATTCTGAATGTTGAATGTTGTCGAGACTCTAGAATCAGTTATATTACTCTGAGGGGTTTTTTTTTTTCCTTTTCTTTTCTCCAGCTGGCAGTTAATTAACTTGGTTGGACTCTACAACCAGGTGGTTGGTGGCAGCTCTTACCTCAGTTCAGTTTTATTATCTTTAGTTGGAGTCTGTCCTACACATGTGTGGTTCAGGGATCAACCAGACATTTGAGGAGACTTTATTCACAGAATTTGGGGCTCTCTCCTTTCCAAGATTCCCACCTTACTTTCTAGCAGCTGTGAGTGCTCTGAACTCGGCCTTCTGGTTCTTCAGGCCAGAAAGACTGGATTTTTTTATTGAAGTTTTACCCGCCCTGCTCAGTGCCAGCTTTGGCCTGTCTGCAGGCTAAATGTTATTAAAAACAGGTAACTAACTTTGTGCTATTCCCTTTTTCCCAAGAGTCAAATCCTATCCAGAATTTGCATTGCTTTTTTTCACTCTCCAGTGCCTTCAGGGTTTTTGTTTGTTTGTTTTGTTTTTGATCTAGAGTTTAGTGTTGTTATCTATAGGAGAGTTAGATCTGGTAAGAGTGATTTTTTTTTTCTAAAGAAACAGGGAAAGATGAACCCCATGCCTTATTTTTCATATATCAGTAGTGTCTCTAAAAAATAGTTTTTAAAAGCTCTGACTCATGATCGATTGATTTTTCTCTTCCTCTCATACTTGTTTAATAACATTGGGATTAAACCATATAAACAGCTTTGTAATTTGTTTTATTTATATCATATATTACGAATATGTTTTCATAGTCATTGCTTTTTAATGGCTCCATAGTATTAAATCATATGCATTTACTATAATTTAATATATTTCCTATTCTTAGACATTTAGAGTATTTTATATGTTATTTTTAAATCAGAAAACAAGTAAAAAAATACCTACCTGGCAATATGTGATAGTTTTTCTTTTCTTTTATTTTTTTCATTATATCACTAGAAACAGATTACTTTTTACTTGAATGAGCAAGAAATTGGTTTATACGTAAAATACAGACTCACTGAGGTTGTGGTGAAGCCATCTGATTTTTAGCATATTGGAGAGAAATTACTTTATATAGCTAGAGTCAAGAAAGTATTCTTGGTACCTAATTATAGAAGTCGAATATGTGTAAGCTCTATGTGTCTGTGCATGTGTGAGTGGTGGGCTGTTGTGGAGATTTTGAGAGGAAGATAGGGCAGACCACTATCAATAATGACTAAAATTATGTTTCGCATATTTGCAATTGGTTTGGTTGCCTCACTTAACTTGCTGATGAGTCTGATTACAGATGTAGCTTACTGCCTTGATAGCAGATTCTACCATTAACATTTTACTGTGCTTGCTTTTCACTTATCAATCTTACCTATCCATCAAGAGAATGCATCGCATTTCGAACTAATATTGAAATTTTAAATAGGGCTTTGCGAGGTGGAAAAAATCGTGTAACTTTACATTTAGTTTTATAGCACTGCGGTTCTGTAAATTGAGAGAAGTTTCTCTTGAACTTAAAAAAATGATATCACTGTATACTGTTAGAGGGGAAAATTGGAATTTCGTGGTGGCTCACTGGTAAAGGAAACACAAAATCAGAATATTCTTTTTTTAGGTGTAGCCTGTAAAGGTAGTGAGTCATTTTTGGTGCTCCTGTTCTTGACAGTGCTCTCCTGTTGCCATCAACAGACTTGTGTGGCAGTGTTTGTGTGCCGGACGATCTCGCTGTTAGCTTAGAGGGGGGCAGGCTCTTCCTAAGGCTCTCTGGCTTCACTCCCTCTTGGCACCCCTCTGCCTGTGTACTGTGTGTGGAGTGTACACATAGTCGTTTGAACCAGGATGAGGATAAAACCTTACCTCCTTGTCTCCTATTATTCTTTTCTGAAATCAATGAGTAACTACCTGTTTTATTGTTTAGCTTAATTCAGAAAATATTAGTTGATACTGTAGATTCTGTTTTACATGAGAGAAAAAGAATTAAAATGCGACACTAACTTAAACATTAAAAAACTATTTTATGTGTACATAGTATTTCCAATGTGATTATGAGCTTTAAAAGGAATTTGATTTACTGTTTTACCCCTTTTACATTGTGATATACAAACCACATGTATAAAGAAGGGTCAGAGAAATATATGGCTCATTGATTTACTACACAGCAAAATGTGTATAGTCACCACTCCCAAAAGCGTCCATCTTTCCCCTTTTTAGCCACTCCAGAATAATCAATATCCCAGTTGTTATATCATCACTTTCTTGCTTTTCTTACTTTTCACCACCTCAGTACATATTCCTAAATGTTATGGTTTAGTTTTTTTGTTTTCTGACCTTTATACAAATGAAATTTCATATTCAGCATGTATTCTTTTGTTAATGGGTTTTGTTATTCTACATTATGCTTGTGAGATTCATTCAGATTGTCAGTATCTTCAGTTTTCAGTTTTCTGTACAATGAGTGTATTTATTTTATTGTATTCTAAATGGCATGATATATAGTAGTATTTCCGTATAGCATACTATAAGATGTTTTTATGTAGTAAGTATATACTACAATTCATCTGTTTTACTGTTGATGGACGTTTGAGTTTTTTCAAGTTTTTGGTGATTATGGATAATGTTGTTTATGAATATTCTAGTACTGGTCTCTTGGTGCACATGTGCGTGCATTTCAGTTGTGTGTATATCCCAGAATGGCATTGTTGGGTCATAGGATATAAATATCTTCAGCTTTAGTGGAAATTAGCAAACTGTTTTCCACTGTGATTACATCAGTTTGCATTTTTTGCCAGCAGAGTCTGATAGATCACATGGCTCTACCTTCTTGTCAGCACTTGATGTTGTCAGGCTTTTTACATTTCACTGTTCTGGTGAACACGTTGTGGCATCTTCTTGGAGTTTTAGCTTACATTTCCGTCATGACTAATAAGGTTGAGCACTGAGTCATGTTTTTTGGCTGTTTGGGTAGACTGTCTTCCAAAGTGCCCACTTAAGTCTTAAGCCAGTTTACATAAACGCAGTCTGGCTTGTCTTTTTCTTATCGATTTATGGGAGTTCCTTATGAATTCTGGGTATGAGCCCTTTGTCAGTTATTTTCGTTGTACATATCTTCTTCCATTCTGTGGGTTACCTTTTAACTCTCTTAATAATCTTTTGACTAACGAAAAATTTTAATTTTTTTTCCATTTATCCTACAGCACCTGGTCTTCCTAGGTGGTCTTGTGGCTCCACTGGGATGTGAACCCAGGACCATCTGTGTGTAAAGTAGACGTGCTAACCACTACACAATGGAATCACATCCAGAAAAATTTTAATTTTAACGTAGTTCAGTTTATTAAAAGTTTTTTTCTGATTATTGATATGGGTTCAATTTAAGAAGTGAATCCCTTCCCTAAAGCCATGAAATCGTTCCTATATATTTACTTAAATATAGAAGTTTTATTGGTTTGCCTTTAACATTGAACTTAGAGCAACAATCCGTATGGAATCAATTTTTTATGAGTATGTTTAGGGGTGAAGGTTTTGTTTTGTTCCTATGTCAGTATCCTGTTGTCTGTTACCACCCTTTAGTGAACAGACCATTCTTTTGCCACTGTTGTGCAGTGCCACACTGATCATAAGTCAAGTGTCCATAAAGTAGATGTCTCTTTCTGGGCCTTCCGTTCTGTTCCACTGATCTTAAAATCGTGCTAATATTCTATTCTTAACACCCAGTAGAGCAAATCTTTCAATCTTGTTTTTCTTCTGAAAGATTACCTTTTTGGTCATTTCTGGCTGTTTTATGTTTCAATATAAATGTTTTCCATCCAGTTTATTATTTGATTTTTAACTTTATTGCATTGCGGTTAGAGAACGTACTCTGTGATTTCAATCCTTTAAAGTTTATTGAGACTTGCTCTGTGTACCTCATCATGTGGTCAGTTTTTTAAGACGTTCTGGTCTTCACGAAAAGAATACCTCTCCATATAAAGATAATCTTTTTTCTTATGAGATGTTCTTTGTGCAAGTAGAAAAATAAAAGGAAACCCCCATCACCAAATATAGAATTGTCCACAACATTTAGGAATGTGTGCTTAAGGGCCAAGAAAAATGTCAGAAGTTTACCAGACTATCTTGAGAGCAGGGTTCATAGCTGATCCCTGGCAGAGTACTCCACGCAGTTCGAGCTCGATAAATGTGTGCTTATTTTTTGTGCTTATATGTGTGCTCACATATCAAACGCATGTGAGTTAGTATTACTCAGCACACAGATTTCTTTTTCCTTTGCCTTGAATGCACCCAGCCGTTAGCTAACAACTCCCAGAAAAGGATGTTGTAAAACTTTAGAAACATTTGCTTTCAGGATCTGCCAGAGCATCTTTTGGAGATCGAAAGGCGGAACTATCCAGTTCATTCCATCATGGACCCAGCTATGATGTATATAACCCATTCTATATGTATCGGCACTTTTCACCAGATTTGAGTCGGCGCTTTCCTCCTCGTTCAGAAGTGACAAGACTTTATGGATCGGGTCTGAAAATAATTTTTTTTTTTTTTTTTGCCTCTTTGTGGTGTTCTTTTAACAAATGTAGAAATCAAATGAAATCTAAGACCCTGGAAAAACTGCTTCTTATTCCAAAAAACAATTTAAAATTTAAGAGAAAAGCAGGCTTCAGAAGTGATGTGATAAACATCATGACTTCTTCATGGTATTATATCTAATATAAAATAATTGAAAGATTAATAAGTTGTGTTCAGTAGTTCCAAATTCCATTTTATTTTTCCTTTTTTGAAAGTTTTTTTTACAGACTGTTTTGTAGGTATTTTACATATCATTTATCCATTCATAAATTCTATAACAGATATTTACTGTCTTTTTCCTTTTCTGCTGTATTCAGTGAAAATGATGACTTTAGAAACTCATGATATGATTAGAGATGTAAGCAAAGAAAATAGAAAATGGCTAAATGATTTTAGAACTTTCTTAGTTTCATATCTGAGACTACATCAGTTGTAGTTTATCTTGTACGTATCTGATTCACAAAATTCTCAGTTTTCAAGTCTTTTACATATACAGCTATCTCAACCCCAAATTCAGGGTGAGGTACTAAAAGTAAAGCAGAAGTATTTATTTAAATACTTATATATGAGCACATAGAATTCAGTATTGATTTTTTTTTTTTATAAGTGCTCGTAAAATAGTTGATTGATTTTTTTTTTTATAAGTGCTCGTAAAATAGTTGAATTGCATTTAGCACAGAGGACTTACATCCTCTTAGATTATTCTTCGGGGATGAAGAATTGGGGAATATAAGCAAAAAGAATGGATTTTCCCTGCTTGATATTTGATGGGGATGTGAAAATGTGTTGTTTGATTTATGTTGGTTTCTATTTCAAACAAAGGTGAAGTAATTGAAAAAAAATTTTTTAACTTCATTAGAAGGCTTTATCTCTTAAGTAGATTTGCATATAATATTCATGATATATTCCTAAAGAGATGTAGTTCATTTTAAGTAGAATTTCAGTGTTTCTTCTTCACTATAAAAATAAGTCATTTTCTCATATACCTTTGTAGTTTGTGATTTAAGGACAAGCAAACTCGCTGGTTCCCCTGGGCTGAGTAGATCTATGTTTGATCTTACAAGTTCGTCTCAGCGGTTCATCCAGGTAAATTATTTATATAAATTTAATTATATTCAACAATTTATTTTCAAGCTAAAAATTCAGAAATGTGTGAATTACATTAGGAATAACGTGTATCTTTTGTAGTTGTATCTATTCTAATATCTGAAGAATAAACACTTGGCATTTCACATGTGCATTATTTTAGGAAGCTTTCAAGTGAATACTAAAAAGGCAGTAGTTTTTCTTTTGTTTATTTTTTTTATGAGTCTTACATCTCTCGGTTGATGTATACTCAGGCAATTGGAATTTAAAATGGTACTTATTGATTTAACTTTTCTTACTGAACATAACTACCTATTTAGTAAAAATTAGTATTTCTATTGAGACACAGGACTTGAGTTATTCATTAATATTAGCACAGTGTCCTTTTTTTGAAAAAGAGTTGAGAATTTTTGATATTTAAAAAATATTTTTTTTTTTAGGCAAGTAATTATTAAAAAATTAGAACGTAGACTTAAGCAAACTAAAAAGACAGATCACCTCACTTCCTATAACTGAGAGTAAAAGCACTATGAAAATATTGTTTATATATACTTGTGGGCTTTTTTAATGTGAATATATATACACATATATATTTTATTAAAATGGAAGTGTATTCTAAATAATCCTAATAATTTTCAGTTGAGCTCATTGTTTGTAGACTTCATTTTTCATAGCACGAGTTCTTTAACATGCATAGAATTGTGTGGAGAGCTTGTTAAAACACAGATTGCGAGGCCTCACCACCAGAACTTGGGATTCAGTCGCTCTGCAGTGGAGCCTGAGTTTGTATTTCTCACAGTTTCCCAGATGATGCTGATATTCCTGGTCCAGAGGGACCATGCTTTGATAACTGCTGCTTTGCAGGTTTTACTAAAGAAGAATTTTATTTGTAGAGACAGGATTCATTGTCCAGTGTGCCCAGTAGTTCGTCATCGAGGAAAAATTCTCAGGGGAGTAACAGAAGCCTAGGTAAGGAATACAGTATCCCATTTTTTTAAAATATGTATTCTTAATGAAATTATTTCTACTCAATAGTAATTTGAAGTTATATGTTAAGGCAAAAATACTCTAGATAACTGTTATCTGCATGTGAATGCATAGATCAGATGGTTTGTTTTTTAGTGTTCAGTAATCAATCCATCTTTTTAAAAAATGAGGCAATTAAGTATCTTTTGGTTTTTGTTTTAAATTACATTAGTGAAGGAACTTCCCAAAGCATACTGTATGAAGGTCATATCAATGTTATTTGGGAAACTTTTTCTTAGTTTTGACTTAAATCCCTCAGGGTATAATTAGGTTAGGTTTTTAAGCCATGTACTCTTTATAGTAGATCTTACCCCTAGCACTTCCATAAAACATTGAAGTGTGATTTTTGTCTTATTAAATTGGCAACTTTAAAAAATAATTGTAGCATTTCTCAGTTGTGCCATTAAAATTGGACGATGTCAAAGCTTAATTGGGTCGGAAGGATTGCATAGCATCTCAAACATTTTTGTCCTTTTACAATTCAGATACTATTACACTATCAGGAGATGAAAGAGATTTTGGGAGATTGATTGTGAAAGTGTTTTACAATTCTTCAGTAGAGCAGATCTGGATCACAGTTTTACAGGTAAGCAATTATAATGAATACCAACTTTTCTTACAAAATTGAATTTTAGACATTATAAGCATCTGCTATTGTTTTCTTCTAGGGAAAGGGGTCATTACCTTGTTTGGAATTTAGGGTTCTATAATATTTTGCAGAAAATAGTATTTAATAAAGAATCTAAAGAAAATAAACTTATAGGTATGATGGAAGTATGTTTGTTTTTAACCTCAAGAAAGAAATTGATGTGATGTCTACAACATTAAATGTTAAATTATTTTATTTTATTTATTTTTTAATGTTAAATTATTTTAAATGTGGATGAAATAAGAGGTCTCAGTAGACTAACGTTCACTTTTACAGTTTTTATCTAAAGTCATTAACTCAAGAAATACATAAAATATTGGTATTGTCAGCATACTTTGTAAAATTCAAACTGTATTTTTAATTTTTTTAGTGCCGAGATTTAAGTTGGCCTTCTAGTTATGGAGACGCTCCTACTGTTTCAATAAAAGGAATACTAACGTTGCCCAAACCAGTGCATTTCAAATCTTCAGTCAAAGAGGGCTCCAGTGTAAGTGGCTATGTTTGAATTTCTTTTTATGTTTTTCTCATATTTGTCACTTTAACCCATGTAAAGAATTGGAATAACAAAAGTGCTTTATTTTGGGAGAACTACAAATTATGCACCTCTTGCTTTTAAATACAATTTTGAGCCTGAAAAGTATTTGATATTTCATCGTCCAGATGCAATTAAAAAGAAAATTTTAATCACTAGAATATATAGAAGATGAATAATATCTAAGAAAACTCTTTACTTTTCTCTTATGAAAGGAAATTATAACTAAACTTATGATCCTGAATTTGGCTTTATAGATTCTAGACTTCATATTAATTTAAATATATCTTCATTTTTTTCTTCCAATATGGGTTAAAAAGTTAGTGCTTTTCCATGCAGATGAAAGTATCTCCTACAAGAACATATCATTTAAAAATAAGGTAATTCAAATGACTAACAAACATGAAAAAATTTTACTTCACTAGTAACCATAGAAATACAAAATTAAATTATGTATTGCTTTCTCTTTATTTTCTCTTTCTATTTTCATTTATTAAAAATTAGGAAAAATTTTACAAGTACTCTAGAACATAAAATTTTCCAGAAATTATTTTAATAAAATATACATTAAAACCTTAAAATATTTATACTTTTTAACATAAGTATTCTACTTGGAATCTGTTCTGTGGAAATAATGTGTTATGTATATGTATAATTTGTACATACATACATAAAGTATTCTTGGCAGCTTGTTCACAGGGAGAAAATTGGAAACAATCTAAATGTCTCACAGGGTATGACTTAAAAAACTCATGGAATACCATGTGTCTTAGTTTCCTAGAGTTTTTGTCACTAAGTACCACAGACTGGATGGCTTTGAATAACAGAAATTCATCCCTCACAGTTTTGGAGGAAGTTTGAAATCAAGATGTCAGCAGCATTGGTTCCTTCTCTGAGGGAGAATCTGGTTTATGTCTCCCTCCTAGCTTGTGGCGGTGGCCAGCAATCCTTGACATTCCTTGGCTTCCCTCTGATCTCAGCTTCTGTCTTCCTGTGGCATTCTTCCTGGCTCTCTGTGTCTTCACACAGCCATTTTCTAAAAGGACACCAGTTAAGTTGGATTAGGGGCCTCTGTACTCCAATATGACCTCATCTTAACTTCACTGATTTCCATATAAGGTCACATTCTGAGTTACTGGGGGTTAGGACTTGAACAGATCTTTTTTTGGGGACACAATTCAAACCATAACAGTATGTGTTAGAATACTAGGCAGCTATGAAAAATAATGTTTAGGAAGCATGTTTAAGGACATGGGAAAATGTTCTTAATAAGTGAAAAGGCAGAAATCAAAATCGATGTGTATATATATATATATTACGATCTCACTTTATGAAAATATGCATTATTAAAAGTCTAGATAGAAATAAACCTTAACTCTGGTTATAATCCTGATACTCACAGATCAATACTTCCAGAATTAAACAATTTCACTTTTTGATTGTCAGATAAAACTAAGTTAGCTTAGGAAAAGATAGGGGAAAATGTTCTTATTAAACTTTGGTGGAATCTTCTAAAATTATTGTTTATTTTGTTGTTTGGGAGACTCCTATTGTGGCAAAGTGTGAAGTAAACCAGCAAACTTGCTTCATTTGAATTTAAAAGTTAAACATGTTATATATACTGTATTATTGGTGTGATTCTGTGGGTTGAGATGAAAAAAAAAAAAGCTTAAGTGGTTGGGAGGCTCTCAGAAGCACAATTCTGACTACACAGATGAGCAATTTCAATAAAAGAGAAAATATCTAAAATATCGATGTTGGTTGCCCAGACATCTTGCCTTTTCAAAAGGCAAAAATAATGAAACAAAAAGAAAAGAAAAGCTTCTTTTCAAAGAGATGCATTAAAGATGGAAAGATGGGTGTGTATAACAAAGAATGGTCTAGTGTCAAGAAGCCCAAGGTAAGCCAAGGTTTTGAAAATATTAGAACTTTTGAAAATAGTCTGGAAAACATGGACTTGCTGCATGGGGTGGATGAGAGAAGGTAGAACTTTATACTTATATTTTCTTTTTTTCTTTACTTTTTTTTTCTTTATTGATTTTCATGTTGGAGAGTGGAAAAAACATCACCAAAAGAGAAATCATTAGATAAAGAATCACTCCTTTAAAGAAATAATTCAAGTCTTTTAACAAGAACAAGTTAGATTTTGGATCCTGAGAGAGCTTTTATGAGATTCTTGAACCATTCTTATTTACTATTGCAGAGTTGTGGTAAATAGCAAGAAAGATGACCCAGATGGAAAACAACCTAATTTTCAAAAAGGAAAAAAGCTATATTCTGGTACACTTGGTGTTGATATTGACCTGAATTCCTGACTAAATAATTAAAAGGATGATTTGGAAAATTAAAAGCAGTATCTAGGATAAATTCTGGGAAAACATCATGGTCACTCTCATTTTTGTTTAATTAAAAA
>KE776757.1:19316-45076 GCA_000465285.1 Eidolon helvum
TCCCCAGGGGTGGGAGCAGGGCTGGCATCCTACTCCAAGGCCTTCCTCTAGCTCCCTGTGTACTGTTTGGCTGTAGTTTCTCCCCACTTCAGTTTTCTAAAAAAATATTGGTAGGATTAGTAGTGGTTACAAACAGGTGGCACAAAGGGAATGATCACCGGTGACATTTTTCCCTGTGACTGTGCCTAACCATCATTTTAAAAATCCAGAAAGCATTCATTGAAACTATATAAATATATTGCCTTCAATATTGCAGTGAAACATCTCCTACTATATGCACTTATATGTGGGATATATTTATCATAGTCTGTTCTGTGACTACATGTCAAATGATTGTTTATTAAGAAAAGGCCAAGTGGTGCTGAACCTTAGTGAAGACATTTCATAGTTAAATTAAGTAATCACAATCACTACAACTTTAATTATACTAAGAAAGGTCTTAATTTTAGACCTTTATCCATTATCTTCTTTCTTAAAATATTTCTGCCTGCTACTCTTTTCAAGTTACTTTTATGACTGTTATATAATTAACATAGACTAAAATAATTCCTGAACTACTGCTGCTAGGAAGATAGATTATGAGAATATACAAGATATGACATGGAACCACACAACTGAAGTGAATCAATTTTCAGCTTGATCTCCAGTGAGAAGGTAACCTTTTTCACCAAAGAGAGTCAAATACATTTCTTCCTGTTTCACCTCAGCATTATAGAAAACTCTCATCATTCAGAGGATAGAGAATATGCTGAAAATGATCTAAAGATAAAATAATATATATAATATTTAAAAACCCACAGATAATATTTGGATCTGAGGACAATAAATCAATCCTGGAGAACAAAGGACCTGCCCCACAGGATGGGAGAGTTTCATGGTAACCAACCTGCTGCCAGGTAGCAAGCTTAAAGCGTGGGTGATGGTGCCATTTGAGGGATTCAGCATTGACCTCATATGGTTTGCTGATCGGACACCAAGCAGTGGGACAATAGGCGATAGCCAATCTCGGTAAAGGGACAGCCAGCTTGTTGAGACTATGCATAACTTTTGTCCCTGATGACTTTGTAGAAAGAGTCCCATATATTGTTTTTGTTTGGTTGAAGACATATACCATATTTCACTAGACAGCAACCCAACATCTAAGGAGTTGTACGCCAGCTGGTGCCATAATGAGTTCTCAACAGACAATTCTACTACTTTTTTGGGAGGGTGGAGGGTAATGAGATACATGAAACAGTGAACTGTGGTAAGAGTCCATTGCTTCAGTTCCTAGGCAATAAAGGTATCCTGGTTGGATGTGATATTAGATAAGATATTGGAGCAGTGAATTTTTTTAAGTCTACAAATAGCTATTGTGTAGAAGCCTTTCAGACAGAAAAAGCATTTTTATATCCAGAATAGGAGCCAAGGGCTGTGCTCAATTTCTCTAATAAAGATACCACATTTTAAGCACAGTTGTGATTAACATCATCTCCTGGTTAAGTTTGCAGTAATCCCCTGTCATTCTCTCAGAACCTGTTTCCTGCATCAGTCAGACAGGCAAGTTAAACAATCAGAATTAACCTTCCTCTCCTCACTCCCCAACCCCCATCTTCACCCCTCCAGAAGCTACATTGGAACAAAAGATGTTCCTAATGCTTTTTATCATTTGGGAGTCTTGCTTTGCAACTCTCCTTTCTTTGGAGTTCCATCCTGCAAACTCTAGCCAGGATGGCCTTCCCAGACTCTAAGCTTGTTTTCTCAACTCAAGGAGTTCACTTGGCTCCATCGAGCAGCACCCCATCCCCCACTCCCCAGCTGCCAGGAAACTCTCTTAAGGCAGCAAGCTGGGATAGTCATAGGCTTACCTTATCTCCCATTTGTCATGAATCACTCTTCTTTATGTTTGAATTCTTTATTCAAGTGTTATGAAAACTATTGTTTGATTTATTGTGTCTATTTTATAAAAATAATTTCAGGCTGGAGAGTAAATCTGATTACTATTACTTACTTTTGGCAGAAGCTGAAGTTCCTAAATTCAGTTTATTTTGAAAATTGATTTGAATGACTGTCGCATCTGAAAAAGATCCCTTCAAATAAATAGATACAAATGAATGAAGTACACAGTTGTTCATGTTTATTATATTATGATATTGATTTTTCTATTCCGTCCATCAATTACACAAAAGGTTTTGTTGAAATGTAGCTGTTGTATTTCTACCTTCCCAGATGCCTATTCATTGTTCTTCAAAATAAGTGGAAACATGTTGGATTTTTATATTTTAAAAAGTGGTTCAAAATCCATTAAATCTATTTATTTGAAAATATTTGGAACAGTTTAAATTAATCTGTGGTCATATTTTAAGTGTGTAGATATGGGAGTTTTCACAGATGACACATCATTTTCAGCAACAAAATCACATAGTGATGAAACATTAGCAGATAGCAGTTCTCAAAATGTGCTCTGCATGATGAGGAACTATTTTTACAAGCAGGTAGCTTCTCACTCTTTGTTAAAATCTCACCTTTACCTTGAAGAAACAGATAAAGTCTATTTATTTTGGGAAACATGTCTTATGGGTAGCATATTACTGAGAATCACTTGTTCTCACTGAAAAGGTCAGCAAATTTGGTTTCATGGGGCTTGAAACATTAGTGGAAAAAATTGTGAAGGTTTGTCTGCATTTTCCGGATGCTTAAATTCTAAATGTCTTATTAATTGTGATGGCTCCACATTATCATTAGCTAACATTTCAAGGCAGAAAACACACCTAATGTGAGATTAAAATAGCCTGGATAATTTTGAATTATTTTGACTCCCCTCGTGTGTATCTGATTACATCCTCCTTGTTTCTGCCTCTCAATGTGCTTGATGATAAAGAGCTCAAACTAGGAACAGAAGTGTCTGCCAATTTTTAATGTTTACCTATGAATTATTGGTACTATGTTTAGGCCAAGTTTTTTTTTTTTTTTATAAGATGGCATGAAATCATTACTATCACCTTCTCTGCACTTGGAACTCTACCTTTCCCCCAGGATGTCTTAGTTACCATGTGTGACACATGCCCTTCTTATATACAAAGTAGGTTAGGGCATCTGTATCTATCCATATGAGACATGTTAGCAAAGCTTAATTTCCTATTTTATAATTTAATATATATAGTTAAAAACTGTGGCATTTTAATCCACATTTCACATCCCAGAGAGGACTGGGTTGGCTCTAGGATATGGTGTTTACTTGGTTAAATTAGAGGGCTACAAGAAAGGAGAGAATTAGGTTCCTAATGCCATAGCTATTGAGTGAGGAAAGCAAAGACAGACCACTCAAGCCACTTCTATATCAATTAGGAGTTTACAAGAAAAAAAAATCCACCCAGGACTGAAACCTTAATAAAGAGAATATTTCTGGAAATGAACCGAAACAGAGATCATGCTGAAAATATTAAGCTTATTAAGCTACTGGAAAAAATAAATCCCTTGTAAAAGAAAACTCCTTGACACTAAAAGATGAAAGCAAGATGATGTACTTTTGTGTACCAGAAAAATCCACAGCCAAACATATTAATGGACATATTGATGGAGCTCAAGTTTGGCTGTCAGCAGAGCTTATCGTTTCAATAAGGCATGTGCTGGTGGGTAAAAACACCAAGTAGTACATTTTTTATAGGTTTTTATTGTGAAAAGAATTTAAAGATTCAACTAAATACAAACTTTTATGCAGGCTGCACTCATTCCCTTTACCTATAGTTGCTACTTTTTTTCAGTTTCTATTTTTAAACTTGTTCCATCAGGCTCAATATGTATGATTTTGATAATCCTTGCAAGTATACAAAACTTGCTTTTCAAGATATAGTAGAACTTAAGCTTTCATCCCCTCAGTACTAGATTATTTCAGAAGGATGAGTGCGAAGGATGAGTGGCGGAAAAAGACCAATATGCTGGAGATAAGATGAAAAATTCTGACCCCAAAATATTTTGTTAACAATTGGCTCATCACTTTTCACATTGAAATACTCTGTGATTCTCAAAGGAGCCATTAAAAAAACTGAAAGCAATAAACAAACAAGACAAACAAACAAACAAACAAGGGGGGGGGGGGGCAGACAACAGTTTAGTGGTTATAAGAGGGAAATGCGGAGAAGGTAGATAAAGTAAAGGGGGTCAAAAATATAGTGAGGAAAGGAGATTTGACTTTGGGTTGTGAATACACAATGTAATATAATGGTAATGTATTATTCAATTGTACACTTGAAACCAATATAATTTTATTAACCAACATTACTCCAATAACTTTAACTAAAAAGTTAATTAAAAAGAAAAAAGGAAGTCAATGCAGTCAAGATAGGAGAAGTCAGTAGGAAGACCCACCATTTCAGGCCCTGTGTTATCTGTATGCCTTTAGTCACCTATACCTGTAATAAAGTGGTCCCTAGTGCATGTCTCATTTTGAAGATTGTGTCTTTGACATCAGCCTTCACCTGTGAGAATCATGACTCCAAGCACACATTCTAATTGCACTGCCACAGCTCAGAGAAAAAAGGTATATGATCTCAAGAATCTGCATTGTGCTGCCCAGTAACTTAAGCAGATGGCCACTGATGCCTCTTCCTCCTCAGAGAAAAGCATCTGAGCTTCATGATGTCAGCTAATCATCCTGGCAATAAGAGTTTCAAGTTTCCAGAAGCTCTCCTTTCCTTGCATGTAAACCTCAATTTAATCATTGAGATGTTTCTATGTGATAGAAACATGTTGTCAGATAATCCTAGAAAAAATCCAAACATTAAAGATAGAATGTAAATACCAAGAGATTTTTGAATTATTTGTGCTTTTTAAAAAAACTGATACTTCTTTCCTCTTTTTACTCCATGTCATGAGAATCCCCCTTAGGACTCTTGGCAAGATCTGAGGCTTAGAGGAAATAAGAAAATAATTATTGAACTTGTACATATCAACAGAAATTTATTCCACATCCAATATGAGCACAGCTCTGCAGTAGTATAATGCAATAAAAACAGAGTTTCAAATCAATCAGAAACATACTTTTCATTTTATCTTGTTTTTAAACATGTGCCCTTATGCATATGACACATGGTGGTTAATGGAATGATAGATATTAAGATGAATATATATATTATTATGAATTAAAATTTTAATTAGCATTTCAAACTCATGGTTTCAGAAAATCTCTTTTGAAGAGTAAGGTAGTTGGTTTGCTTTTTTAAAAAGAGTTTAGTTTGAAAACTTTAAAAACAACTGAGGTATATAATTGCATAAATAATATGCAAATATGAAAAATAATGCAGGTGGTATGAAAATACTGAGGTTTGAGAAACATTGCATTACAGTGCCATGTGTATAACTTATGGTCTTTGCTGACAAAGATCTTACATGCTGTTTTAGGCTGGGTTCTCAGGAAGCAGAGCCTGAGGCAGGAATTTTTGTGCAGGTGACTTATTGATGGATGCTTTCAAAAGAAACTCATAGGGAAACAAGGGAACAGAATATGGTAGGAGAAGAAGCTAAGCAAAATCACAGTTTTAGGAAAAGCTTAGCTTCAGACTGACCGTACAAGGAAATTTGGTGTGTAGACACAACAAAAATTTGCCCTGCCCAGAGACAAGGAGACTGAGATGTTATAACCCTACTTCAGTCTGTCATTGACCATAGGCCACTTGGGAGAACAGCATAATTTTCCCCAGAATCTCCTTCCTGGTGAGGTGACAATCCTCTGGAGAAGAAAGTAACCAGTCACAGAAATTGGAAGACAGACACACTTGCTCTGTAAATGGAATCTGCCACACAATTTTACTCAAGAGAAAAAAAATGCTCAAGACAATAGTAAACACCCAAAGTTCATTGACTTAGCCAACTGGGAGATTAGAGTCCAGGAAGATCTTGAAGCCAACTGGCAACAATGACAGCACACCATTTGTGGGAATTACTGACAAAAAAAAAAAAAAAAAAGAAGCTTATAAATTCTCAGGGTCATCTTGACCCTCTCCATGCTAGTGCCATGTTTTCTGTGCCAGCCTCCCTGAGTCTGAAGGCAGTGCTGTAATATGCTATAAGTAGGGGACTGGCCTTCTCTAATGGGTACCTGGCCCGAATGCTTCATAGATATGGCCCTGTTAGCTTATACTCTGAATCTCTGTTCAGTCATCACGAGAAAGAAATGTATCCCCTGCATTAGAGAGTCTATTACACAGGGATAAAACGTGTAGAACCAATTAGATGTGCAGCAGTCACTCAGAGGAGAAAAAGATTAGGTTTCAACTTGCTAAAGACCTGGCTTCCGGCAATGCCTGGCCCACTTCAGGGCTGGCCAATTCATTGCAGTTGACCACATATTTCCACTTCATATCTTGTGAACACAAACCGGATGCATCTGATTAAGTGCTCCCAGCTCTGGCTGCAGTGAGTGACTCGCTGGCAGTGTTCCTCATTGTAGCTATTTTGGACGCTTAGCTTGAAGCTGCCGAGGTTTGGCATGCTCACCTCAGAGGCTCTCTCGGCTGGGCCAGGTACCTGGCAGTATTCTTCTGCATTCATTCATTCTCTTCCTTTTAGCTTCTTTTTCCTATGACTTTTCCCTCTGTGCCATGCCTGGCTCAGCAGACCTTGCTCCACTTTGTTCTTTTACTTTTTAATTTAAAAATATTTTTTTCAATTATAGTTGGGGGGGGGGGGGGGGGGGGGGTCAGGTGTACAACATAATGATTAGATATTTATATAACTTACAAAATAATCACCCTAATATGTCTAGTACTTATCTGACACCATACATAATTATTATGATATTATTGACTATATTTCCCATGCCTTACTTTAAATTCTTCCTGACACTCTATTTATAACTGGCAATTTGTACTTCCTAATCCCTTCAACCTTTCACCCATTCCCCCACCTCCCCTCCTGTCTGAGGACCATTAATTTGTTCTCTGTATCTATCAGTTTGTTTCTGTTTTCTTTGTTCATTTATTGTGTTTTTTGATTCTACCTATGAGTGAAATCATACGACATTTGTCTTTCTCTGTCTAACTTATTTCACTCAGCCTCATTTTGTTCTTAATGGGTGCTGCCGGTCTCCTTTTGATCCTGCTGCCTAATTTAGAGCAGCACAGAGAACTCCATGCCAGGATCTCTGGAACTCTACTGGGAATTAAAATGTTTAGTACATTTGGTCAATGACAGCCAGTTTGGGTCCCCAATGGCTAAGCCTGTACAGAGTATTTCCTGTTGGACATAATGCTACATGATTTAGTGATTAACAGCACAGACTCTAGAGCCAGACTCATTGTGCTTTGGCAATGTCACTTATTGGCTGTGTTATCTTGAGCAATTTACTTACTTTCCCACATTTCAGAATGATCATCTAAAAAATGAGAATAACCTACTTCATAATAGATTATTGCTACTATACATACAAATGGTTAGAAATAGTTCCTAATACATAGAAAAATGCTACTGAAGTATTAGCAATTTTCATTATTAGCTGTATAAGTAATATAACTTTCATTATATTACTAATATAGCTTATATATTTTATATTATTTATATTATTTCTATAGAGCCTCTATCTAAGCAACTGAAGGCCTCTAATATCTTAGCTGATGAATTCTCACCATAATTGTGAATTATCAGTAGAGTGAATTTCCTTTGTGTAGACTATAAAGGCATTCAGCTTCCAGGCTGGAAAGGTGAAGAGATGGTCTTTACTTGGAGACAGCCCCATCTGAGTTATACATACGGTATGTGAGGAGATTTATGTGTGGGGACACACACACACACACACACACACACACCCTGAAAGTTGGAAGAACACACCTAACACCATCATGTGGTTACTTTTGGAAGAGGGGCATGAGATTATGAAGCCAGGAAGGTTCACAGTTGAAACTCAGTCATTCTGTGCTTCTTCATATCTACCTATCACAAGGAGCATGTATTCATGTTATGCTGGTAAAACAAGCAGACAGCCCGTCTCCACGCCTCCTTGGGGAAATGCTTCTGTCTTTCTTTCAGGATTGCTGATCCCAGAATGTCACTGTTACCCTTGCTACTGTCCTGAGGAAGAATTGAGGGCCTGAAGTGAACGAGTGTCTGCTAAGGGTGCCTAGCATGGGGGACCCTCACCTTTCTTATATTTTCTGCTAACTGTTCATAAAGCCTTTGACAGAGGAGTAAAGCACTGGTTGTTCTGTAATCAGCAATTGCACATCAGGCACACTCACTTATGCTTCACATTTAGGATCTGTACTCGCTCCCTGAGTTAGTCATTGTAGGCTCCACTGTACAGATGAAGACACTGGGGCTTAGAAAGATTTGACTGATTGCAAAAGGTCACACAGCTAGCCAGTCCTGAAGTCACTGTCAAAACCCAAGTGTTTTGTTGTGGTGGTTATACAGTTTTGTTTTTTTAAATTTTATTTTGGTATTAGTTTCAAGTATATAGTAACTTGTTGCTTTTGTTTTTTAATCCTGTCTCTGTGTTCCTGTCTCAATTGGCTTATAGACGTTAAACTCGCAAGTCCCCAGGGTGACTCCATTTCCTAATCCTTTATTTTATTTCGGAGTCCCCTCTTCTTCCTTGTTTTTAATCTTTGCCTCCTGCCCTCTTTATTCTTCACCTACTTGCAATTTGGCCAATTTATTTCCCAATTATTCTGTAGTTTGTTTTGTTTTGTTCTAGTCTAGTCGTCATGTGGAAATTTTCTAGGTATAGTCTAATGGACTAGCTCTTTGACAGCCGACTCATGCCTTGTTCATCTTTCCATTCTTAAGGAATACCACACTGCCTAGTAAAAATTTTGAATAAATATTAGCTGGATAAGTGAGTAAATAAATGTGGAAGAGCTGTAGCATTTCATGGTTTTCGCCAAGCTGGACCCGCCTGGTGGTTTACCTTTCATTGCCCCCAAATGTAAACACTGTTCCCTCTCCCCCAACCTTTGTCTTTATCTCTACCATCAAAGTTTGCCTCCCTCCCTTTCTCCCCACGTTGCCTTGCAGGAGATGCAAAAGTCATATGTCTACAGCAGCAGCATTATTTGCCCCTTATGAAAAAGCCTTAGCAAAGGCGAACAGCATCCAGGTAGTTCCCCAGACCTCCAATGAGAGTTAAGAGACCCATTAATACATCAAACTACAGCCTTTTCCATAGCTTTCCATTTGTGGATGCCAACTATATGATGTGTATGGCTGACTCTTGACATTTTAAAACTATAAAACATAAGTCCTTGAACCATATTTGTATTTCATTTATGAGAGTGTGGAATCTCTTGAGAGGAGAGAGTCATGCCGGAATTACTAACCTCCCTTAACCCAGGCAGGGAGAGGATGTCTTTTGTCTGCAGAAATATGCTGAAATCCTGCCATCTTGTGGCCAACAGAGACATGACATTTGTTGATTTTTCTACATTCTAAACATCAGGTTACTGTAAATTGTCTACTTTAGAATCATTCTTCACCACAATGCAGGGCAAACTAGCCTATTTCCTTCTGCCTCCACCCCTTAAGGCTTTAGCGTCTTTTCGGAGGGGGGGGGAAGAGAGAGAGAGATTTAACTTTTCTAAAAATATGTTTTTCCTATGGAAGACTAGATCCTCAATCCATGTACTCAAATAAATCTTGCTGCCAGAGGGTATATGCTAGGCTTTTTTTTTTTCCTCCAAAAAAACGACATATGAGATATTTTGGTTTCTTCTAATCCTTGGAAACAAAAGCAGGCAATGAATTTCTCACAGGTACTTTTCTTCACTTTTCTTTCCTTTGTCTGGTTGCACTCTCAGTTGAAACATTTCTAAACACAGCAAACCATTAGTAGAAAGAGAGTAAATGAAAGATAAATAAGTTATGAGTTGGTGATTCTGCAGTGAGACTGAGGAAGACCTAGGTGAAACTACACTCTTGCATCTCAGCAGATAGAAAGCCAGGTTTATCAGGAATCTCCCTGCTGCTTTAATCTTGTTTTCCTAGTAATGCCCCCAAACAAGAGGAACTTTTCACTGAAAGCCACTGCCCCACACCCCCTTGTAAATGTAGAAAATGAAGGGGATGCAGGAACCATTGATTTGGAGTCCCTGTCAGTAAGCAGAGTGTACAATGACTAGGTTCCCGCAAACTAGAGATTTGGTTCACTTTGCTGATACTTAAAAATTGCATTGTTGTTAGTATTTTAAATATTATAATTGAGTGGAAGAGAGTTATTTATCCTGCTAGTCTTTACAACAACCCTAAATCTGGTCAGAGAAATCAAAATCCTTCTAGGTGATTCAAATTATTTAGTAGCAGTTATTCACGTGTCTTTTCCACACTTATGAAAGCAAACTCCTAAATGCAATTATAGAGACTGGGAATTGTTCTGGGGAAACTTGTCTTTTTCTTTTATAATTTATACTAATGACACTCAGAGGTTAGACAAAATCAGGTTGCCGGTGAAACATATTTTGTGGGCAAGATCATTTTTCTTAGTAAGAAGTCCACCTGCTGGTACTGTTTGTACTTTATACTAATGACTCACTCTTATGACTCATCATTCTGTAAACACCTGAGCTGATGCAGAACTTTGAAGAAAGATAGTTCCTAAGACATTAGAAGATATACTTCATTACTTCTGAAGTGAGGTTCTTGTGTCAGGAGCACTGGTGTGTTTATACCGATTCCTAGGCCCCAGGCCAGATCTGTAAGACCTTACTCTCTGGGAATGTGGCCCTGGACTTTGAATTTTCAAGTCAGGGCAGGTGATTCTCGTGCTCACCAATATTTGAGAACTCTTGCTCTAAAACTGTAGTTTCCAACTTTCTAGAGATTTTTTTAAAGTGATTTTTAAAAAATGATACCTGGTCCTACCCCTGAAATTCTGAGTTAATTGACTTGGAGTGTGGCTTGGGCATTTGGATTTTTAAAAGCTCCCCTGGTGATTGTAACTGCTACTAAGTTGACAGCCAGTGCTCTAGGATATGGATGGGCAATTCTTTTCTTTTTTTTTAATAAAGGGCCAGATAGTAAATAATTTAGGCTTTGCAGGCTGTGTGGTCTCTGCCACAGCTACTCCACTCTGCTGTTGTAGCTTGAAGGCAGCCATAAATCACATGTAAACAAATGGGTGTGGACTGTGTTCCAATAAAACTTTATTTATACAACCTCATATATGGGATATAAAACAGAAAGCAACAAACTAATGTAGGGAGGAGGTGAGATAATTCAAATGTTATCAAGCTACTTTCAGAGACTGCAATATGCTGCCCCCCCCCCCAGCCAGGCCAGGAGGACACCTTCAGAACAAAGCAAGATTTCTGCTGGGATCCTAACAACTCATTCCCCACACCTGTTAAGGGGAAACAGGAACAAAAGAGTCTTTAAGTGTCTGTCCTATACTAATAAAATTGTTCATTCCCCATGGCTAAAACCAAGGGGAATCTATGGATTTAAGGCTGAGAACTGCCAGCAGGCCTTTTAGGCTACACTCTTCAGCCTTCCCCTTCCTCACTTGTATGTCCATATCAAAAGAAATGGGAAGTTAAAGAATAATACATAAACTAAATTCCCTCTCACTCTGCCTCTGAGAGGAAACCACACTCTGTCTGTGGAGTGTTACCCATTTTCTAATAAACTCTCCTTTGGACTTTAAGTTTGGCGTGTGTGTTGAATTCTTTCTTCACTCTCCTCCAAAGAGCCATCTTCTCAGGGAGCAGGGCCTGTCTCCCCCCACTTGGGGAAGCTTGCCCTGCCCTGCAACAAAATGAACAAGACAAACAGGAACTCATGGACAAGAACAACAGTTTAGTGGTTACCAGAGGAAAGGAGTTTGGGGGCAGGGGCAGGTAGATAAGGGTAAAGGGGTCAAATATGTGGTGACAAAAGGAAATATGTGGTGACAAAAGGAAATTGAACTTGACAAAAGGAAATTGAACTTTGGGTGGAAATTGAACTTTGGGTGGTGAACACACACCGCAATATACATATGACGTATTATTAAATTGTACAATTAAAACCTACATAATTTTATTAACCAGCGTCACTCCCAATAAATTTAATAAAAAAAAACAATTTCATTTACATTAACAGGCAGTGGGCTGGATTTGGCCTGTGGGCTGGTGTTTGCTGACCGCTTGTCTCCAGGTTAATGTAGATGCTCAAGAGCCACCCTAGGTCTAGGAATCAGACTCTGCCTTTTATCATCTGTATGCACATCAAAGTTTGGAAAGCATTGCTCTGGGAGACAGCATGGTGTAGTGAGGCTAGAACAGGTATTTGTGCACACTACGCCACACTCGTGGCAGATATTCTGCTAGGTCATGGCACTCTTTTCAGCAATGTCTGCACATGATTTCAGAATGATTCTTAACAGAGCGTCGCAGGCAGCCTCACTCATTGGCTATGTAATATGGGACATAGTAGTTAACTTCCCTGTTTCCTCATCTATTAAATGAGATAGTCTAGAAGATTTCTAAGCTCCTCTTCTTTTCTAACGTCCTGTAATTCTGACTAAATGTGGCCTAAAAAATTGACATAAATTCGCAAAGAATAAACTAATTGAAGTACGAACCAAAAAAAATATCATTTACTTTAGAAACTGAGAAAAAAATTCTAGTGCCCAATTACTTGAGGAAATTTGACAGTATGTTTGGAGTTAAAGATGAAATTTTTTGAATAAATATTAACTCCTATCTCCTAGAAAACATTTCATAACCATCAAGAGGCAAATAAAGAGGATGTTGGAGAGTTATTTTCTAAATATCAGGAAAGAGCTCTTCCAAAAGATCAAAAGGAAAATGCATATACAGGAATGAAGGGACACATTCTCCAGAAATGAGGATGGAATTTGAATACATTAATTTTAACTTTAAAAAAGGTTTTCTCTACATCTATGAAAGAAATTCGCTGTTTCCATTTGAAAGGGTAACTGTTAACGAAGTTCACTGATTTATGGTTCAGCAAGCAAGTACATTCTCTGCTCTTCAGTTGTTTGGATTAGAAACCAGACTACATAACTGCTCCTTCAGGTTTAGTTCACGGTGACCTAGGTCAAGGCCGTGTGGTAATTCCAGGTTGACTAAGGTTTAAAGAACCAGCATGTACGATCCAATCTAAGTGCTAAATGTCCATGGAGATTCAGATGGGGCCAGTCTTACAATTTCTATGATTGTCACAGGAATGAGTCTGAGAAATTAAAAAACCTTTTAGTCAAAACAGAACTAAATTTAAATCCTCTTTTTGCCGTTTACTATTGTTTTGACCTAGACCTAATCACTCGCCATCTAGAACCTTCAGTTTCCTCAACTGTAGAGCGATATCATGCCTTCAGATTGTTGTGAAAATGAAAGGGGATCAAGAGGATTTCTGCCTAATTCACAATACATGTTGATAAATATTGGTTTCTTTCTTGGGCCTCTTTTTTCAGTTTTTCAGAAAAAAGAAAATTTTTCTTCTGATGTGTGCCCCATGATGAATATATTATTTATACATGCTAGTAAAATCTAACAATGATGTAAAGAGATCGTAACACCTACAAGTAATCAGTTTAACGAAGGAGCTGAACTTTAAAGGCACAGTCTGAACATAGCTTTCTATTTTTATTACAGCCACCACCTTCAGGTTTGCTCTGTCTTATCTCTCTTCCTCATCTCTTAATGCTGTCTTGGGTGATTCCACAGTTTTCCAGTTACTTTTAGGTATTATATGAACATTATTATGTTTCAGGCATAAACATGCCCAGTCAAATCTAAAAAAACCTGTAATCTCATCTTTAGTTCAAAGCTTGTTTCCTCCTCCCAACTCAGCTCTGACTCATGGCTTGGGGACCCACAGTGGGGAAAGAGATGTGACTGGGGGTCACATCTAGCACACACACACACAAATCTTAAGGTGAATTTTTAAAGGTGATCCTTTTGAGGCAGCCTCCAGTCCACGTGGGTTGAGAGGAGGATTGGGCTAGGTTTTAGCCGTTGCTTGGGCTGCCTGCCCAGTCACCTTTGTGCACTGTCTATGCAGCTGACTGGGACAGTGTTAGATGTTTGTTTGTTTGTTTTTTCTCATTATTTGCCCTTGCTCTTTTACTCCTCCTCCAATTTCTCTTTTACCTCTGGCTCTCTTAAGAAGTAGGAAAAGTGAATCCTGTTTTTTCAGAAAAATGCAACTCATGTAATTCGGCTAAAAGTGCCCTCTGCGTCTCATAAGTTTAAGTGCTGCTTTTTTGTGTGGTGCTTCAATGAAATTTTTGAACGCTCTGTACTCATCGTGCCCAATTCCAACTGAACTAGTCTCTGAGGAGTCTGAGTGAGGCCATGCACACTCTGTAGGTCCTCAGCCCCCAGCAGGACACCCTCGAGCCCTCTCTGTTATGGTCTTATTCTAGTAGGATACGCTTTCATCTGGAGTCTTATTTATCTTCCAAGACATCCTTTGGGAAAATATGACCTCCTTGCCTTGACAATGGTTGAAATGCAATTTGACCCTGTGTCGTTCCCTCTCGTACTTTCCTGTCATCACAGATAGTCCATCAGCCTCCTGCCTCTAGGCAAGAGGTTAGTACCGCTCTCTTTTTTGACCTGTAATCAAGGGAATACATGCCAATTTTTCTCAAGCGCTCTCTCATGAAGCTCCATTCCAGTGTCAGACAAAAGGAAACCTAAAATTTCTGCAGCTGGGAACTTCTTTCAATGACCCTCATTCTCTGCAGTCATTTTTCCCATTGACTTGTGATGGCATGGCAGGGAAGGGGGACCCGATTCTTTCCTCACAGGGATAAGAATGGCCATAACACTCTACCAATGTATTTTTCCAGAGACTTTTCTCTAAGTCCACATGGTGTTTATGATGGAGCTGAATCTACTCCTGAACCAGCCTGTCTGACAAGGGTCTCATCTTCCCCAGGACACAGCAACGAGTTTATAGACGAGGCTCTATCCTACATTAGTGTCACCCGAACTAATCCTGGGACTTTGACTGACGCACTCTGTAAAAAAGTATTCTTTTTTCCTACTATGTTTGCTGAGAAGATGGAGATATTGGTAGTCATCTTGTTACCATGAAAAGAAAGCTTGCCTGAAAATAAGGTCAATGCAGGAAAAATAAAAAATAAAAAAGCAGAAAGTAAGAGATGAAGAGAATCTTGACAATATCATGTCAGCACTTGGATCCATACACATGGTCACTCAACCTCCTTATATTTCCCAGTAATATTAGTTTTGGCTAACACATACTTCCATGGTAGAATTGACTGAATTTATTAGAATTTTATCTAGGTACATGTCTGTTTTCTATACAAAACTGCAAACATGTCAAGGACCTTGTCTAATTCATTTTTATTTACCCAGTGGCCAGCAGAGTGCTTCTCGCTTGTTGAGAGTTCAGTATACATTGAATAAAAATGTTTAAATTTAAAATGTTCATTTAGGTTGTGCCAAATGTCCTACTCTTTCAAAATTATTACATTTAGGGTCACTTTTCAAGAGTGAAGAAACTGATTACCTAGAAGGTAACAGATATAGAGGAGGGGCAGAGACTCATGTTAAGCTCAGTCAGGGCAAACACACAGAAAAATTTTAGAGGGCCACAAACTGTGGCGACTACCATCACTCTTCCTCCTGCCAGAGAAATGTGAACTCCTAAAAGACAAGCTCGCTCTTTATACACATTCCTACTCCTGAGATGGTGAACAGCATGGGAAAACCTAATATCCCACTTCTTTGAATGCACAGAGCCATGGACAAGTCTGAAACCCCTTTCTTCCCCATCCACAGCATACACACTAGCACTGATGAATGTATTCTAATCTTATTTGTTAATCATAGCCTAGGAAGCCATTTCAAATGATAAAGCAGAGGAAGAAACTTTGTTTATAAAGGGATAGCTTAAGACCCTGCACAGCTGGAGGGACATCCAAAAGTTCTGAGTGATGTGGAAACAGAAGATCATGCTCCTGACAGGACATTATTTTAAAGGATTTAACTGGCTCTCCCAACTTTATTATGAGTGCATATGGAAATAAGACTGAAGCACAGAGATCAGAGCTCGTCACAGAGCTGAAGCACTGAGAGAGATGAGAGCTAAGTCATTCTAGGATAATAGGCAAAGCAAAAAGTTCGTATTTTTCAGACCCTACTGGAGGGAGCAAAGCCTTATGAAGTTATCAATGACAAAGTCTTGAAGCCATTAAAATTTTACATACTGAGACTCTTTTACAAATTGTGATAAAGGTTCTGGTATGAGAAAATGATATGGCAACACAGACCAGATGAGAACACCCTAGGAATCCTTTAGAAAATTCAGTATCACTTGGAAAACAAAGAGAAAAAAAAATGCAGATTGGTGAGTAACTGAGTAACCGAGATTTTCCTGCTACATTATGTTTTTATTCATTTCTGATTTATCAGGAGTGAACATTTTATTTCAAAACCTCACTATATATACATATAGTGTATATAAGTAATTTATTTCATAATACATTGCTTAATACATATAAATAATTTATTTCAAAACCTCACATATATATAGTGAGGTTTTGAAATAAATTACTTATATATTATGCTCAACATTCTTTTTTGCATATCTATTTAATTCCACATGAATTTTTTCAACACTAAATCTGTGCAAAGCCTTTTAGTAATGAAGCACTTTGGAGGAAACAAAGCTTGTAGCAGTAAGAGTTAAGATATCTATATCTATATCTGTATCTATATCTATATATAGATATAGATATATCTGTAGTGAGAATTTGAAATAAATTGCATATATATGTGTGCATATATATGATATATAATATATATGTGTGTATATATATATAAAGCATAGATACCTAAAAATGAATATAACTCTCCTTTCATAATAGGGGCTTGATCTTTCTCAGTA
Source organism: Eidolon helvum (assembly GCA_000465285.1). Taxonomy (NCBI): domain Eukaryota; kingdom Metazoa; phylum Chordata; class Mammalia; order Chiroptera; family Pteropodidae; genus Eidolon; species Eidolon helvum. The sequence continues at coordinate 36,147 of KE776757.1, forward strand.
CATTGCTATTTTTATGCTAGCAAATCCCATGTCATTGAGCTCCTCTAGGTATTGCTAACAATTGTCTGAGTTTGATTGCTGTACCTGGGTTCCTTACTTGACTATTGCAGTCTTATTCTAATACCAATATAGACAATATTAACACCTAATGGAATGTTCTTATAACAAAGGGAATATCATTATTTGCTGGCAGGGTCTAGGTATGTGTTAGTTTCATACTGCTACTATAACAAATTACCACAGATTTAGTGGCATAAAACAATACAGATTTATTATCTTGCTGTTCTCTAGATAAGAAGTCTGACATGTGTCTCACTGGTCTGAAATCAAGATATTGGCAAGGCTGTGTTCCTTTCTAATAAAGGCTCTTGGGGAGAATTGGTTTTGGGCCTTTTTCACTGTTTCAGTGTTCAGAGTCTGCCCTCACCCCTGCACTCCTGGCCCCCTTCTTCTACCTTCAAAGCCAGCAAAGTCATCCCAAGTCCTTCTCATGCTGCCAGCTCTCTGGTTCCCTCTTCTGATTCTTTCTTCCACTGTCGAGGACACTTGTGATTCCACTGGGTCCACCTGGATAATCCAGGATAATCTTATTTTAAGGTCAGTTGATAAACAATTTTAATTCCCATTTGGAAGGTAATATAACATATTCACAGACTGCAAGAGTTAGGATGCAGATATTATTTTGAGAGCCAAAACACCATAAAGTGTTATTACATTTTATACTTGCATGAGCTCCGAACACATGAAAATTATACAGACCAGCTTCTTCAGAGTGAATCTAGTTGGGATTTTTTAAATAGGTTTTTAAGATTACTGAGTGAGATTCCTAAAAATGGAAGATATGATATCAGGACTTTGGTGATCAAATAAAAGATTCTACTTTCTCTTTATTTCTACCCCAGGTCATTCAGTGTTAACTATCCTTTAAAAAATGCTATAATTTCTTTTAATCATTTGTATACAAGCTTGAGATTCTTAAATGGCATTTATGGAAAGTGGGACATAATGTTTGTGGAAAATAGTTAACGTCAAGCTGATGGAGAAGGTAAGATTCGTTGGTGAGATGCCCATTTGGAAGAATGCACAAAGGATAAAAAAATGAGAAACTAACTTTATTGTGGGGAGTGCACTTCTGTTTTTAGAAGTGCAATTCTATTGGAGGGGGGAGCTCAGCATTGAGTGTACTTCTGCTCCCCTTTCTTGGGCTTCCCTTCTGTTCTCCAGGGGACCGCATAGCTCCACATATAGCAGAGTATAATGATGGCATTCAGTCACACATGCGTGATACAATAAGCTGAAATATGTTTACATATTTTAGGCGCAGGCACCCTACTACACTAATGTGGGGTCTAAATCTGGGGTCCTATTCCTAGCCAGGAGCCTGGATCACAGTCAGACCTTGGACTAGCCAGACCTTGGACTAGCCAGACTTTGGATTCAGCCAGGACTGGTGCCCACAAAGATAATGTTTGATAAACATAATACCTGAATACTTTTTCTCACTTGATATATTACATTTGATAAATTAAGGGATACAATACAACAGAAAGGTTGACTTAATAACAAATTATTTTTTAAATTGACTTTAAAATTCTCTTTTATGAGCATATCATCATTCTCATACAAAGGAAGAGACATTTTATTATCTTATGTCTTAAGCTAGTCAGAAAGTATGCAACAGGGCGATTTCCAGCATAGAAGAGAAGAATAATTGCTGATCAAAGATCTGAAGAGAAAAGCAGCTCATTAAAACTGTAAAAGGAGTTGATTCATAAATTACGTTGAACATTCTTTTTTGCACATCTATTTAATTCCATATATCTTTTGAACACTGAATTTATGCAAAGCCTTTTAATAATGATGCACTTTGAAGGACTCAAACTCATAGGCAGTAGGAAAGGCAGACATATATCAATGATTCCAATATGAACCAACTGTGATAAATACAATGACAGAAATAAAAATTCGACTGGAACACAAGCTCTCTGAAGACAGAAATTTTTCTAACTCCCAAAGCTAAGATATATGCTTAGCTATACAAATGAATGATCTTGGAATACAAAAAACGAAACACAAAATTCCATAAAACTATCAAGGGGAAAAAAATACTTTAGGCACCATAATTTCCACAAGTTTCCTGCCTTAAGCACTTAAACATTGATAATAGTGTCATTAAAATAAGCTTTATGGCCCCATCCTTGTTTGACTTCTGAAAATATTATACTTTTCTCTAACAGTAGATGGCACTACAAATGCAGGCTTTGGTATATGACTTTGTTTCAGAGATTTGCCCCCACCTGCCTAGAACTGAATTCATTTATCTTTTCTGTGAGACTTGGCCTGAAATAGTCTGAGCTAGTGGAAGAAAAATACTGAAGGGAGTAATACATGTGGGGATTTTGTGCAAAACAGGAATTCTATCTAATGCTTGGGTTTTATTCAATATTTCTTTATTAAATTTAGCATTTGAATTAAACTTTTTTAAGATTTTAAATTTATATGGCATATCTTACTTTATTTTTAATATGTAGTAATTTGAGGAAAATGTTTTTTTTTTTTTTTTTGACATATCAGATCAAATTCTTTTCCAAACATCTAATATCATTAAATAGTTAATCAAATTGCCCTGGACATGTTAAACTACAATGACAATTTTAATGCATCTGTATTATCTCAAATGTATAATTGCCCAAGCATACAGATTTTATTTGAAATACCCAAGTACATATCTAACACCCATCTTACTAAGCACTGAACTCAAATAAATAAATCACACTTACGAATATAGTAGATCAAATTCTTTTAAGCATTTCAAATAGCTTGAGACCCAGACTACAAACAGCATCATAATGATTCCCTACTAACAGGACTGAGTCAGCGAAGTTGTGGGCTTTTCTGCATTGTCACAGTTTTGAATGTGATGTGAGCAGGAACTTTCTAAAATTCCGTCTTTTCCTCTAAAATTGACTAATTACTTATATTTATATGATTGAGACCCATTGCCTTCCCTAAATTCAAAGAAGATTTTCAAATCCTCGGGTTTACAATCTCTTTTCTGTAATTGTTATGTGATATCCTCACTGGGGAATTCAGAACCTCTTTCTTGTGCTGGAGTTACATCTCTTTTCATTTTTATAATTTATGTGTCTTGCTTATCCCCACTTTATAATCATTTCATTGACATTCACTTCATTGGAACTTTCTCTTTATCCTAGGGCAAGGAAATTACCTTTGCCTCAAATTGAGCTCTTGACAATGGACACTGGAGTCAAGATATGCAGGTTTGAGTCTTTTGATCAACTCTTAGCAGTTGTTATGGAGTTTGGTGACTGCCAAATGAATTTCTCTAACTTTCAACTCACTTCTGTTTTCATTTTCATGTTGTCTATTTGCTCACAATAACCAAAAGTATCAGAAAATGCTATCTGAACCCAAACTATCAGACATTGTCAGAGATAATAGTCACTCAATGTCACATTTTTACACAGAAGGAATACTGAGTTTCTTCAATTGACTTACTCAAGGTCAATTAGCTGGACAAGGGCAAAGATAAACTAGAACCCAGGAATCATTCTCTTTCTCTGAAGCTCCACTGTGTGTGATGTGGGTTTATGATAGGGCCAATTTTTGTCTTATTTTATAGAAGAGGAATTAGTAACCTCAAGTTCACACAACTAGTGACTGTAGAAAATGACTTTATTTTGTGGACTTGAATAAGTACTGTGTACCAGGACTGGAACTGCTGTTTCCATGTATAACGAAAATCTTGCATGGAAGGTATTATTAACTAATTTAACAGAAGAGCTAACTGAGACTAAGATGTTAAGTAGCTTCTCAAAGTAAAAAAAAAAAAAATTAAGAATGAATTTCAGAAACATCTGCTCCCAAACCAGTGTTATTTCTTTGGAATTGGAAGGCCTCTTCATTCCTAGCATTTATGCCTAGTTTTAGTTTTTCACCTGCTTTTTTGAAAAATATGAGACATTAGGATTTTACTGTCCGCTAAGAGTTTATTTCCAAATTGCTTTTGAAGTTATCATCTTTTATCCAGGTATATTACTGATTTAAACTAAATTTCAAATGACTGTTGGCCAGTGATTTATATGACATAGATTCTAGATGGAGCTCTACAACAATGCTTTCTGTTTATCTCCTTGTAGATGGAGTGAAAAATTTTTTTTGAGATTCAATATTTTGGAAATACTTGATCTTAGAAGTATAGCCTCTGCAATTGATGGTATGTGATGTCAGGAGCCCAGAGGTAGACATTCCCAAGCTAATGCAGCAGTGCTGATAGTGACCATGGTCTGATCCAAGTTTTTGCTCCACAGTTTGGGATATGTTTTCTTTAGTCCTCATGTTTGCTGCTTCATAGTGGAAGGCAACACCTGCTAGCATCTCTACTATATCCCGTATAAAGAGAAGGTCCCTTTGTACAAAGAAAGGGAAGTTTTCCAAGGGGCCCCATGCAGCAGACTTCCCTTTTTCTCTCTGCACTTGCCATGAGGCTTCAGACAGAATGATACTCTGGCGAAAATGATTGTGGATAAGCGTTGGCTCAGATAATCCACTGAAGGCGAATTACCAGAAACCTCTGGAACTTAGAAAAAGAATGGGTAATGGATGAAAATTCAATGACAAATCCTGAAAAGTATAAGCCCATTATATCCTCAGGATTTCAGCAAAGCCAGGAAATACCTCAGGGGCCGCCCTCCTCCAGAGCACAATGCCAAGTTGGTGAAAAGCTAAATCCACAAAGCAGGGTAGTCTACATCCGTCTCACAGGGATTAGTTTTAAAGTATGCATACTTTCTCTTGAAAATCCTTTAGAAATGAATCAAGTTAACCACTGACATATTAATTGTCAGTAAGTTCAATGCAGCAAATTTCTACTTCAAGTTTCGAGACCAATCTTTATTTTTGGTTCACCACCCGATGAAATAGTTGGCTTTTGTTTATGCACATTGTTGTATGAAAAGAAAATACATACCTTTAAGACTATAACTGTGCTCAAGTATTTTAAACCATGAATAGCACATGTGTGGCAGACACTGCTAACTGCTTACCAAATACATATTTTCTTCTTCCTCCTTAAATAGAACTTCGTTGTTGCCATTGTTGTTGCATTTTTACTCTCTCAGACTCAATTAGGGGTGGCCAAGTGACTCATTTCTGACTAAAGATTGATCACGAGAACAAACAATGCCTTGGAGAAGTTGAGGAAAAAAAACGAAGCAGAGAAATAATATTTTGTGGTTGTAGAGTGTTTAATAATCTTCAAAGTAATTTTTCACTTCTTGTTTCCTTTGAAACTGCGTAAGATAGGGTAATGATTTTCCATTTCATAATTAGGAAATTAAATCTCAGAAGGTGAAGTATCTTGGATATTATTATGCAATTAGCAGATGACAGAGCTAGGAACGGAATCCAGTTCAGACTTCTAGTCTAAACTGTTCTAGAATGCACAATGCAGATGTTATTTACCATGAAAGTAAATTCTGCCTGCTTACTGGTTCTCCTCAGGGCCGTGCTCAGCTAGTTCATTGTACATCTCAGTCCACTACTGTTTTGCAGGTTGATGAAGTAATTTGTTTGTTCAGCTCCAGGAAACCTGTGGGTGTTCAATATGTGTTAATTTATTGATTGATTCTCAGAGAAGAGTTGTAAATCCCAGCATGTTTTCTTTATTAAAGAATATAATCACAATTCACACATAATCACTATAATCACATAGTTATTCCTCAAACCAAGATCCTTTTGATTTTCTCAATGACAACTGGGGACCTCATTTCAATTGATGCTTGTAGTGTAGAATCATCCAAAGGGCCATTATTGTCATGACTAGCATATAAATTTAATTTAATGTTTATAGCAGGCAGAGTAAGTTATTCAACCACATAATATTCTTCCTTGGCTGCATGCAATTTATTTTTACAAGAAACTAGTTAAGTCAAAATTAATGGCCATCAGATATGGAAGGGATGTTTGCCAGAGATATGTGTAAATATGCACTTATGTTCTTAGGTTGCAAACAAGGCATTTATGAGAATCTGTCAGACCACCAAGTAAAATTGCTGGCTCAGTTTTTATGTTGTTATCCTCCAGCACAGAGAGAAGAAACCATTTATTCCTGGAATGAAGAGGTCAGTAACATGAGGAAAAATGTTTAAAAATTATAAATGATAATGCTATAGAAAAATAAATAGAATTACCCTCAGTCAGATACACACACTCTACTAAATAAGGAGAATAAAAAATTTAAGTGAAGTACATGTTGAGGGCCTGCCTCACCTTGTAGGTTCCCAGGTGTTGAAATGTGAGGTACTTAGACCTTGCAACATCATATAGGCTTATGCAGCCCACCAGTGAGAACCAAGGTAGAAACATTTCAGGGGAATCGAATTAGGAATGGAGTAAGAGACCTAAAATCAAAAGAGCTCTCTTTGACTTCAAAATTGTCGGAGACTTGGAGAGTGGGTATTAGAAGTCTGCAAGTATACAAGTTTGGGAAGAATTCCTGGCCATGTGTGATGTTCATGATACTCAAGAGGGGAGAGACATTTGTTTGAAAGGGTTCCTAAATGTCCACATGCAGTACACAGGTGTAGCTTTTATGTGGATCCTATAATCATATGTACATACATATAAACATACATCATAAGATTATGTATTTTTTCTATGTGTTTCTCTTTATAGTCACAGAACTTGTAGGGTGAGCATGAGTTTCATGTGCAAGAACTGTCACATTTTTTCTTTTCCTGAAATTAATTTAAATCTAATTCTAAGCTCCTATACTACCAATCTCTCTCACTAAACCCTGAATAGTCCCCCAGGATTGTACATAGGTCCTGGGGGTTTGTGGAAAGCAAATATTTGAGAAGGTACTTGCAATATGGGATCCACTCTGTTTCCTGTTCAGATACCCATTGTTTACAAGCCCTCATGGTCCTTAGAAGTCCAGAGCCCCGATAAGCCTTACAGGCTACAGCACCGAGTCTTCTTGGCAGGTACTGAAACTCAGGTGCCCGGAGCTCCAAAGCACTGCCAGAAAGCAGTGAGTTTCCATTCTGCTTATTTACTGTGCTCAATCATCTTTTCATTCTTGGGGGGGCGGGGAGGCAGGGCATTGGGTTCTCTTTTCTCATGCTTGCCCTCTCTCCCAAAGTTACTTATCCCCTCTACATTCTGGAAACATGTAACAATCTCTTTAATAAGCCTAGTCTTTTTTAAAACACAAGACTGATTGCCCTAATGCAATTTCTACCATCCACCAGTTCAATTACAAACTACCAGCTTGGAGGCGGGGGTAGATAAACTGCCACAATTACAAAGTAGAGAGAGGAAGAACACTGTAAGTCCAGTATATTAGATTTTCTAGAAATGCTTGTTGAGATTATGAGATAAAGAGATATCTTATAGACCCATTCTGAGCTCTCTATAGGAATACTATTTGATTCAAAAGCTGTGTGTTTTTGTTAATTTCCTCACAATGACCTTTACTAGAGCTCCCTTTTAAGTGTCTTCTTCTTCTTCTTCTTCTTCCCCCCCCCCCCCCCCCCCCCCCCCCCCCCCCCCCCCTTCTTCTTCTTCTTCTTCTTCGATTATGAGGCATAGGGAGCAGAAAATGAAGGATTTCAAAGTGACAGAATGTGAGCATACAAGAGGGAATGGAAAGGTCAGAGAGAGTTTTTGTGTCCAGTTACTTGCTACTAAAATTCTAGAATGCTACTGCTACAACAGCAGTGAGTTGGAAAGCTTGCTTACATTTCTTCCTTCAGTAATGTTTTTTCAGGTGATGAATGATAAGGTGCAAAGGGGAAGTGGAGAAAATGGGAAATGTTATAAAATTAGAGAAAGAGGAAATGAGGAATATTTTAACCTCTCTAAAACTTTTGGAAAAAACTTTATGTAAGCTGTCTCCTTCTGTAGCCTTTCTTTTCCTCCTCCAGCCCTTCTCTTCTGCCTTGTGTTTCTCCTGCTACACACACACACACACACACACACACCAAAATCTCTTTGTTCATATCTTCCGTTACACTGTTATCTGTATCTTCCCCAATTTCTAGAATCTTTAAACTGTATTAAGTATTCATAGTTTTACTATAATCTATTTCAGAACACTAAACTGAGTAGTAGAATAAAATATGAATTCTTCACTTGCAGAATTCCAAATGCATTCTCTATCTTCTATGCTTTGGGTTTTAACTAAGTCGTTAATCAAATGGATGAGAAATCCAAATATAAAGACTCAAATGTTTCTGGATCTTGTTTTATTATCTCGTAGACAGATATATCAGCATACTTTCTCCATGTGGAAGAGAAAACTAACTCCAAACTAACATTGACCAAAAGCCAAGTGTGGTTGAGGGAAAGACAGTCCTTTAGTTGATCCTTAGCAAAGCATTTTCTTGTTGATGTGTATTGAACCACTACAATCAAACTGAGATAAATCCAACTGATTTTAATTTGCTTATCTTCATTTTTTTAATTAGAAGGAGAATTTCCAACAGATTGTGCTCAGAAAATTTTGTAACATCATTATATAAACATCTTATTCCTTGTTTCTCTTAATATTTGCTTTTCCTAATGCAAGCTGATCCACTAATCTTTCTAAACAATATCTTAAACATAGAGGTCTTATATAACCTATGAAATGTTTGGAATAAGAACATGGAAATGCAATTTTATTATAAACTGTAAAGAAACTTAGGTACAAGTCAATAGGACATAAAAAAATTTTTATTGAAGATCATGATCTGTTTTGGGACACATGAGCATGTTTGTTTAGGAACTATAATATGTGTTCATTTTAGTTAAAGTAGCATATCAAGCAACACAACTGAAGAAAGCTGTGGTAGTTGGCAGTGTGGTGATGAGGAAATTGGCCAAGTAGGTGGGGAAAAGTGTAGGTACACAGGGTTGGATGGTGA
>KE776758.1:9753-32145 GCA_000465285.1 Eidolon helvum
CCCATTCCCAGCACCCAGGCTCAGCAGCTTTGCAACGTGCAAAGTGTACACGCTGACACACCTAGAAGGTCCACCACTCGCTGAGAGGACCTCATTCGCTATAGTTTCCTGGGCCACCCCTGAATGCGACGTGCAGATTGTATTTTCCAAACGCGGAGATGTGCATTCATACAGAATTGATCCTCATTATGCTCAGATCCCATCTTTGTTGATTCATCTAATTGTTAAAATTTACTCCTAACTCCCAAATCAACAGTCCCGGTGCCTGCGTGGGCATTCGCAGATCTGCACAGTGGCCAAAAATTTAAGTTACTCAGAACTCATGTTCCCAGCCGAGGCCAGACGAGGCACATTGTGCCTTCTGCCTCCAGCTCTCAGACTTCACGAACACTTTTTTGTGGTTCACGTAGTGCCGTGTTTTTCACGTTTTTGTGCTTTTTCTTGGTAGATTTGCTCTCCTAACTGGGCCCCAAGCCTAGCGCTGCCGTGCTGCCTGGCGTCGTAAGCACGGGCGGGCTGTCACGTGGCTCACAGGAAACGCTGTTCAGGTGAACTTCACCCAGGTGCCGGGCACAGCGCTGCTGCCGTGAGTTAGTGAATCAACAGCACGTGGGAAATAAGTTACCTCTGAACAGAAACATGTACAAAACAGGTTCACATGTCAATCATTTGATGAAAACATGGACCAGAGGCTCGTGGGGAAGTGACCCTGTATTTCTCTCAGGAGCAATGGCTCCATATTTGCTACTTCAGTGTCTGAGGGAGCCACAGGGGGCACAGCTGTTAGGAAGAATGAGAATTGGCTGTGTGTGTGCATGCGTGTGTGCGGGTGTGCGTGTGTGGTATATACATGTCTCCATGTTCTTCGATTCTTTCTTACAATGGAAATGACACTGTCTTAATCGAGAGGAGAGGTCTCTGTTTCCTTCTTTTAAAACCAGGTGGGGGTCTGTGGCTTGCCTGAGCAAGGTAAAATGGTGGAAACGAAGCTTTATCATGTCTGTAGCAGGTCGTCGACAGGCTATGATTTCTTTCTGCCCTTCTGCGGACAGGTGCCTCTGGAGCCCGGAGCCGGTGAATGACAAGTCCTTGCAGGAGAAGTCATGAGAAGCGACCACGTAAGGAGAAGAACGCTTAAGCGATGCCATCCGTTTTCGTCCCCTGATTTTGAGGCAACCGCTGGCCGTGTGGCCGGCCACGTCTTCCCATGATCCCAGCCCCAGTGAGATTCTGACGGGACGATGCAGAGACTCTAGAAACTGCGTCGCTGAACTGGGTCGATGCCGGACCTGTGAGAGGTCCCGACACCAGACGCTGCTGTTTTAAACTGCTGTCACTGGTTAAGAGACATCATCATTAGAGCAGACGACGCAGAAGCTGTTCGCTTTCAGCTGGTATCAAATTATAAATCACGTCAAATGACACAAAAGCCCGTCTTTAAACAAGGTCCCCCGAGGGACAGCAGGGCACCAGCAAGACAAGGGACGCAGCAGTGCGACCCTCCACCTGCAGAGTTCACTCTCCATTCCCAGATCTGCTCAAGCCTCGCCTCAAGCAAATCCACTCCATGTGGGAAAGCAGCACTGCTGAGTCACCCGACTCCAGGACCTTTTAAACCAGGTGACACCCAGTCCGTGCGGGGCAGCTCAGCAAGCGTGGTGAGTATGTTGGTGGTCCAGTGTCAAGCGTTCCCTCTGGACCAGAGCCTGGGAGGCCGCCAGAAGCCCCTTCTCAAGGGAAAGCAACTGTCCGTACAGGAAACATAATTTCATCCCTGAGACATAGTTTAGGCTGAGATTACTCCTTTAGGCTTACTAGAGGCACTAAGAGATTTTAAAGGGAGTAAAACCTGCAAGTGTAAAATTTACAGTCGATGGAAGACACGTTGCGAGAGAGAGAATTCCAAAAATAAGGCAAACCACAGGGGATTCTCATTCTTCCGGATGCAGATGGGTTTATGAATCGCCTGGAGAACCTTCTGCAGCCATTGACAATACCACATTCAGCATATAATTGCCGGAAAGGTGGGAAAAAATTCAGCACTGTGAGCAATATCCTTTGTAATATCTCATAGAGAAAGGTTAAGGAAACTTCATTTGCTATGAGAAGATGAAAATAAATTAGTTGAAGTCACCATGGAAAATCAGGCAGGCAGGAACAGCGATAAAATCCCGAGGAAGAAATATGAGATTTTTACAAATAGGCATTTTAATTCATGGAATAATAAATGTGAGAACAATTTTCAAGAGGAGAACTAATGCCAAAAGCATCAAGATTTTTCAGCTTCACTTAGAAAAGGTTGTTTCTAAGACAAGTCAGTTGTTGTGATTTTTAAATTATTTTACATATTTTAATGGGCAGGAAACAAATAAATCAAAGCAAGCCTCAAACCTGAAAATCTCTTTAACATTCTCAGAAGACTGAGAGTAAAGAAGAAAAAAAAAAGTTTGAAATGGAATTGCCAGGAGCCCTTCACAGAATTTAACTCCCTTACTAGTTATAAAGGTTGTTAAAACATTTATTCAAGGCCCTTTCATTGTGTAGTTCTTTTATGAACATTTGGGTTCTTATTAACTATTGATGTGTTACATGAATTGGATACAGACCTGATGTTAGTAATTGGTAGAAAGAAGATCACTTTTTGTGCTGGGAGGAGAGTATGGATGGCAGAGTAGAAGTCGTTTTTCTGTCAGAGAGCCTGAGAGCAGAGATGGGGATAGATAAAGCTGAAGTCACAAACACCCAGGAGTTAGAATTGCGAGCTCTCCTCTGTGCCGGAGATACCCCAAGACAGGGGAGGCAGGATGAATGAGGTCAAAGATGGCTGCTCACATGTGCCCTGATGTAAAGACAGACCTGGGAAGGAGATGGAGATGGAGGCAGAAGCGGAGGGGCGTAACCGCTGGGCGCCCATGGGCTCTGCATGTGACTCCACCAGGTCCGCTCTCCAGGTTTCACGTGTTTCATTACGTCATGCTCCTAACCGAGACGACACCCAGAGCAGGTCCTTCCTGGGCTGGGGCAGGAGGTCCGAAGAGCAAGCCCAAGGCGGGAGCAACCTTTAAGTCCCTGCGGACATCAACTTGCTATCATCCCATTTAAGCCGACCACGTGGCTGAGCCCCAAGTCAACAGAGAGAAAAGTGCGCTCTGCCCCCGTGTCGGTGGCAAACCCCACACGGACTGAGAAGTAGGTGCTGCTATGGCTGAACCGTGCTCCCCTCGAATTCAGAGGTTGAAGCCCCCACCCCCAGTGTGTCTGCGTTTGTAGACAGGGCCGTTAAAAAGGTAATTAAGCTTAAATAGGGTCATAAGGGTGGGGCCTTAATCCAACCACCAGATCCATGTCCTTATAAAGAAGAGAAAGAGACACAGGAATGTGCTCCAAGTAAAAGGCTTGGGTGGACACAGCAAGGAGGCAGGTGTCTGCAGGCTGGGGACAGTGACTTCGCCAGGAGCCACCCCTGCCACCCTCAGACCTGTTGCTTACGTCACCGTCTGTGGCATTTTGCCATGGTCGCCCTGGGGGACTAGCAGAGGCTAACGTTCCACTCTCACGGAGGGTGCAGTGGAGTAAGTCCACATCCGCTTAACGATAATCTGTTTTATCGCTGACAGGCAATTTATCTTCCCAACCCATTTTGAGTCTGATGGAAGAAAAATGTAGAGAACGCTGACACCTGCTTGAGAACTCGTAGTGAGTACGTGACAGAATAGGGTCTGAAAACACTTTCTTAATTCTAGTCCTTTATTCTTTTCAGCTTCTAACTTGTCTCTCTCTCTCAGCAGAACCCAGACTCGTAACACAGATCCGACGCAGAACCACGTGTGTGTGTGTAGAATGAACGATCTCGGTTCTCAGCGTCCGGCGGGGACGAACAAGCCCAGTGTGAATCAGGACCTTTGATGGATGGGAGGAGGCCCAGCTGAACTCGGGGATGCTAACGTGGGTCTAGGGATGAGTTCGCGAACCCCTGGTTTAAGCTTCACTTCCATCGATAACAAACAGGAGGATAATAGCACACACGTCGGAGCTTTGTGTGAAAGCAAATGCGATATCGTATGTAAGAAGAAATGGGCACAGTGATTGTGCACTTACGATACAGAAACAATGACAGTCACCAGAGGTATCGTTTTATTTACTAGAGGTATTTTTACAGTGTTTAGAGCTACACAACGAATGACACATCCTTGAGTCACAGACATCTTTCTCTTGGTGGTTGTTTGCATGAATCCTCCCTTTATTTTTAAGACTTATGAATAAAATGGGAAATTGCACAAATCTTGCTGACCTCAGAATCATCGTGCATGTGCGCGTGTGTGCGTGTCTGCACGTGTGCACGGGTGTCAGTGACCTCAGCGTTCTGACACGGTCAGACACGGAGCGTGTGGTTTAACTCTCCCGGGCACGCCGATGGCCAGGCGCTCCCCCTCAGGATCCGCCCTCCTGCACTGCGCTCTTTCCGCGGTGACAGCTGACTCTCCACTGGCCTCCTTCCTCCACACGTGTGCCACGCCAGCACGCACCGACACGTGCACACACACACTTACACACACGCACCATCTGTGACATCTCGTTTTGCTTACGACGTTCTTTGGAAGATTTGATGACTCCCATTACCAACTTTTGTTTACTATTTGCAACGGCTAATTTTATGCGTCCACTTGGCTGGGTCAACAGATGCCCGGGTACTCACTCGAGCACTATTTCTGGGTGTGGCTGTGATGATGCTTCAGATGAGACTGACGTTTGCTCTGGGGGACTGAACAAAGCCCTCCCAGGGTGCGAGCATCTTTGTGCCTGTCTGGCCTGGAGAAAGTGAGACGGTGGAGGACAGGAGGGTGCGCTCTCCCTCAGCCTGACCGAGGGGCCAGGACGCCTGTCTTCTGCTCTCAACACCCTGGCTCTCGGACCTTCAGACCAGGACCGGAACCCACCCCATCCATGCTCTGGCTCCCGGGGCTTTGAACGGCCTGGCCGGCCTTCCCCGGTCCACAGCCTGCAGGGAACAGGTGCGGAGCCTTCTGCAGCCAGGCGAGGCAGTGCGGTTCATATGCACGCGTGCATGTGTGAGTGCATGTGCATGCATGCGTGCGTGCACATGTGTGCCCGTGCACATGTGTGCACGTGTGTGTGCATGCATGTGTGTGGGGTGCACGTGCGTGCATGTGTGTATCCGTGTGCATGCATGTGCACATGTGTGCATGTGTGTGGGTGTGCGTGTGCGCGTGCATGTGTGCACATGTGTGCCCGTGCACATGTGTGCACGTGTGTGCATGCATGTGTGTGCGGGTGTGCACGTGTGTGCATGTGTGTATCCGTGTGTATGCATGTGCACATGTGTGTGGGTGTGCGTGTGCGCGTGCGGGTGTGCACATGTGTGCATGTGTGTGGGGCGTGTGCATGTGCACATGTGTGCGTGCATGTGTGTGGGTGGGTGTCTGGGTGTGACTGGTTCTGCTTCTCTGGAGAATCCTGGCTAATACACTAATATACTCACTTTTATTTTTCATACATTTTAGACTTGAACTTGTCTTTTTTTTGCCACTACCCTAAGGGCAGATACTTGAGGGTTCAACTCTATGACTACTTGCTGTCATTTTCTTTACTAAACTGCACTGTGCCCCACCAGCAGACACACAAAACGGACACTCACTAAAATACTTTTATGGTAGGTACGAATGGATGTATTTCCAATTTTCCTAGAAAATATCATATTTTCATTAAGAATTTGTACTATCAGTTCTTAATGTAGGTCTCACATGTATATAATAAAAAACATTTGAAATATTCTGATTGCAAAATAATAGGCATTTTATACAGATTGAAAATAATGCTAATGAATGTAAAAATATTTAAAAATTGTATCAAAAATCACATTTAGAGTCAGTCTCTGTTAATATTTAATGAATTCCCTTCTAGTATATAATTTATAATTTTACATTATACAGAGCTGAGATTATATTATGTATTTTATGTTCTCCTATTTTCAATTAACATTATGCCATGAATATTTTCCCATCATTAAAAATTTTGTCAAATATGTTTATGCCTTCATGAGTAAATCAATAATAAAATGATTTAGGTGTGTTAATGTAATCATGTAATGATAGGATTAGAATGAATACATTAACAGAATCTTTTCTCCCATATGGATACTTCCTTTAAGCCATAACTGTTTATTACCAAAATGACTGCATGCTTAGTTGGTAAGCTGAAGTTAGATATCCACAGAGGATAATATCTTTATCACAGAGATTAATGAGGAAGTATACTAAATACTCTCACACAATATTAACGGCCGATATATGATTTAGGATATAAATTCCATTCTGTAAAAGTTAGCTACTGCAATATCCACTTAACACATTAATAGCTTCTGTGGATGAGAATGAAGAAGTTAGCATGAGGCAAGTTTTCTGCCCTTAGGGATGAGCGATCTCTCCGAAGCATCAGACATGCACACGTGAAGCACTTATAGAATCATCACAGAAATGAGGCTAGGCACGCACAATGCAGACAGTCCGCAGCAGTGGAATGTAGAAGCTCAGAGTTGGTCTGGATGGGTGCAATCACGGAAGCCTTCCTGGAGAAGGCGGTCTTAGCTCTGGCTTCTGGATAATGGAGTACGGTGAGGGATGTATTCACTCAGTGCCTGTTATTAACCAGTGCTCACTTCCAGCCGCCTTCACAGCATCCCTTTATAAGCAGTGGTGACAGTGCCAGGTGACAAAAGGGACTCGAACATCGTCCTACTCCGTGTCTACGCTCTTTAAACGGCAGTGTTAACGGGACAACTAGCAATAAAGAGATGATGTCGAGGCGGGAAACGGAGCAAGCGAAGCCCAGATAAACACGGCATCTGAGTGAGGACAGGCAGTGCACGAGTCAGGCGTGTAAGAAGTAAGGCGAGGTGGGCGGGGTCACCGTGGGGGTCATGTGGGAGGGGAGGCCAAGTGATGCCACCCGCCAGGACGCCAGGGTACCGATTCCCCTGGTGTGGCCCCGTTAGTTACCTGACTTCAATGTGGCATTTGGTTGACTGAAAACTGCTTAGAAAAACCATCTCAATCAACTGGCAAATAACTTTGTAGTGTGTGTGTGTGTGTGTGTGTGTGTGTACGTGCATGTGTGTGCACGTGTGCGTGTGTGAAATCACGAAATCCCACTGTTTCTGTTCTAGTGAACAATTACCTGATTTTTTTATGAGAGTAAACCGAAGACCCCTTTTAAGCACGTTAATATTTGTAGCCAGAATGAATTGTCATGTTTTACAATGCTGATTAGATATTAAAAGACCTGGCCCTTGGCCCCCCAGTGCTTAGAGCCTGGTGAAGGAGGCAGGCTGTGACAGGCGTTACTAAGGAGAGGTGCAGGGCACCGTGAAGGTACACGAAGCGGCAGAGGACCTAGCCAGGGAGTGCCAGGGACGCTTCCAGCAGGAAATGTCGACTGGTTTGCCGTCTCTAGGAGACGCTGGAGAGCCTGGGCAAACAGGGATGGAAGGAACGATCAGGCGGAGGAGTGAGCATATTGAAGTCCCTATTATTTGAGATGTCAAGGCTCATTTTAAAAATAGGTAAAAGCCAGTGTGGCTGCAGTGTGGAGAACAAAAAGTGACAGCAAGTCACATGCAACCAAAGTGATTCGTGGGGCTGGATCAGGCAGCTCGGTCGCCAAGGCGAGAGTCTGGTCTTCACTGAAGGAGAGCGAGGGTCCACCACTGCAGGAGAGCGAGGGTCCACTGATGAGTCTTCAGCAGAGCCCTGCTATGCCAGGATCCGAGTTAAAGGGAAGAGTTGGCATAAAGAGAAAGAGCAGAAACCAAATGCCAAATGATCAATGACCAGGTACAGATAAACAAGTCAAGAAATGCTAGCTGGAAGTAGTATAAAGGGCCTGGACATAATGTAAAAAAAAAAAAAAAAAAAAAAATCTGGGCTTTGCACAAGGGCACAGGGGAAAAGAGAGGAAATGTATTTTCTTTAATGAGAGAGAACGTATCTTCTGTATCACAATCTCCAGGGACATACAGTCTTATCAATTAATAAATGCAGTACAGCGTGATAGGACAGAGACCCGCGTAATTAGATGAATCTTGAAGGTGCTGGAGTTGCCCAATCGAATTCAGATCCAGGCCCTGGGACTTACCAGAGCGGAGACGGGCAACCAGTTACCTGATTGCTACGCATCTCACTTTTTGCTTCCATAAAATTGGAATAATTATAATTCCAATTATACAGAGTTTGGAGAAGGATTAAATAATACGATGTAGGTAAAGCAACTAGTACAGAACATATAATCACCAAAGAATGGTGAGATGCGACTGTTTTTTAGAGGATTTCTGTTCCTATTGCTGTTGCAATGCCATTATTAAAAGTGTCTTAATCACTATTGTTTTAAGAGCTTTAGTAGACATATTCTTTGGCATAGTCAAGTATTACCATGATCTATCATGGGAAGAGAAATAGGTCAGGGTAAGGGAAGATCTGAGAGAAGATGAGAGATTTGAAGTCAAGTCCACCAGAAAGTCTAAGGAGCTTCCTGCATTTTCAGAAATGAATGTGTTACAGCCAACATTTGTTGAGCTTCGATATAATTAATTCACAATTAATCCTCAAAACAATTATATGAGATGGGTATTACTATAATCCTCTTTTTGCTACTGAGAAAACTAAGGCATAGAGGGATTAAGTAATTTGCTAGAGAGCATTCAGATGGTAAGTAGGCGGGCTGGAATTTGGGTCTGGCTCCAGGAAGGGCATGCCTGACCCCCAGGAGAGGCTGCTTCTGCTATGTCACAAATCAGACACTGCCACTAGATGAGGGTCTGATTTCTGCATGAGGCAGTATGGATGCTATCACAGAAAGGGACTATTTCCTGAAACAAATTACTTGAGAAACTCACGGAAAAGAACATGACACAAAGGCTGTATTATCATTTTTCCTTTTTCCGAGGTTTCAATGTAAAAGATGTATCCTGGAGTCCACATATCGTGTAATGTTCAATCATCAGAACAAGCAAAGGAAGGCTGCATTCGCAGATGGATCGCGTCTGCAATCAGCCTTGAACTTCCTGTGTCCAAACTGAAGAAAAGATTTGCTTTGGTAATGCAGCGTTCGATGCAGATGGATAGCCAAATTACCCCGCAGTGTCTGAACACTCCGCGGCAAAATGAGGAAGACTTGAGTCGATTTGATCTGTGCAGAGAACTGCTATTGCTCAAACCAGCCAACCATCTCTAACGTTTCTGTATAAAGCCGATGAGTTCAGAGGTCTCTGGGATGAGTGGAGCCTGTGGAGTAAGAGCAGCAAGCTGCCCGCATCCTTCAAGGCCAGCTCAGCTGTCACCTCCTCCCTGACCACTGGACGCAGAACGAATAGCTGGCCAAACACTTTGCATACACTTCTGTCATTTTAGCGCCCACCACAGCCCATTAGACTTGCGAGCCCTGCGTCCCCCGGTAATGCCAATGGACGGATGCTGATGAGAATCATCATAAGAGGTTTTCCCTATCCAAAGGCCTTGAGCTCACGTGGGACGTTGTTCCACACATGGTCGCCTGCAGCTGTGCTGCGGTTGCTCCCCGATTCCTGCCTGTTCGACCCCCATCTCCCCACTAACCCCGCTCGGTGCCGTTTCCACCAGAACGTTGCACGTGGAATCACATGGCGACACAGTGTCCGACTCACCAGTCTCCCCTCCGGCTACTTCCCCATGCCAGTGTCACCGCAAGTGCATCCATCCTCTCGGCCACATCACCGGTCTGCCCCTGTCCCTCTCTGAGACACCTGTCTCCTTTGTAGTAGGCAGGCAGGTGTCTTTGTTTTCACTCCGCTCTGTCATGTAGCTGGGTGGGAGAAGAGGCAGGGTGGGAATTGTACCAAAGCATGGTTGAGTTGTTTTGTGTTTCCCAAACACTTCCTTGGAACTCGTGGGGTACAAGGGCTTAAACGGAACAGGACGGGGCTGGGCCTGGGGTTGGAGCTGCATAGCTGAGGGTCCAGCCTCACCCCTGCTCATGACCCCCTTCCACTTTGGGCATCCCTCTGATGCCCTCGGCACCCCCACTTTGGGATGGTATCGAAGTCAGCTCTCTGCCACAGACCTGTGTCACTCAGGAAGAGAATGATACTGAAGGCATTCTGACGGCTCCGAGAAAATAAACCGATTCACTTATCTTTTTACTGTGATTTTTAAAGAGCAAGACACGATTTCAAATTGTGAACTTTGTGTACGTCTGCCTTGATCCGATTATATGCAGACTTAATCTCTTTTGAATGTGGTGGTTTCTAAAGCTGATTTTGTTATTTATTCTGTATGATTCTAGTCTGAAGTTAGTGGATAAAGACATGGAGAGACGACATGATCTGAACAGACACATGTCTCGGGCATTTTTTAAAAAGTGAAGCAGCACGGTGTAGTAAGGAAGAAAAGCTGGACTAGTGGTCAGGAAACTGAATGAGAATTCTGGATGTTTTACCTCCTTTAGACACACTCCGCGCTGCTTCTGAATCCATGACTGCTTCAGTTCAAAGGGGATCACATTGTCGATCTCATAATTTTGTGTCAAAACAGAAAATACAAAGTGCCTAGCATGCAGTCATTGCTTGGTACATAGCTACCCAGCTTCTACTAAAATCTAAGTGTATCACTTATGGAAAGTAAATTCTTATCGCGATAACTTTCTCTGTGTGTAAGTTAGTATGTATCTATGTCTCAATGAGAGAAAATTGGTTTGGATAAGCGTATCTGAACTTTTATGGCATATTTAGGTATAACAAAGAAGGTACGACAATGATTGCAGAAAGGTGTGTACAGAGAACACATAACTAGGCCAAATCTCAAAACGAATAAGCAGAGTTTGGGTAGATACTACTGAATATTCGATTGTTAGGTTGAAGGCAGCTATACTGGTTCACTTTCTTATCTTCTACATGACTCATTCCTAAGATAAATTGTGTTTATTGTTCTCCGTGACAAGAGTGCCCATTATAGAGCTTGTCGTTTAACTGTCGTATGGGTCCTCTGCCACACCATGGGCAGTCCTGCCACACCATGGGCAGTCCTGCCACACCATGGCCACAAGGACAAATGCTGGTGGCTGGTGTCACGTGAGTAGGACTGCTGTCATATTCACCCACCACGTGATTTTTGGCGAGTGACTGAAGCGATAGAAATTCATTTTCCTGATCTGCAAGAAGGATGGTGAATATCTGCGCTGAGCTTGTAGGGTTACTGCGGGGCCAGGTGAATTTTCCACACTTAGAGCAAAGCCTGGCACACGGCAAACAGATCAGTGAGCGTTAGCTATTACGTCATTTCAAAGTACTCAGCAAAGGGTAGGTACTCGCTGAATGTTGAATGGCTGATTAAATGAATGAAGGAACGAATGAATGAATGACAGATGCAGAGCTTCATAAAATTGAAAAAATACTCTGATTTCAAGTTCGAGAGAGTTGCACGCCCGCGTCGACTCATGACGGGCCCCCGCGGCTCGGCCTGCACAACGGGCTGGCCTCGCAGGCACACACTCAGGCGCCCTCCACCTTCGATCTCCTGGGATTCGAAGGTAAGCGTGAGGGCTCTTCATTGGAATTCATGCCGACTGTTTTTTAAAATTACACACTGTCTAAGCGATTGTCTTTATCAACAGGATAACCTGGGATTCAGGCCAAACGCTCGTAGGAACAATTACGTTGAAAACAAATCGGGAAAGTGATTCTGCAAAATCATATTACACGTCTTTTTTGTTCTTCTCCTAGGGTACTCTGATACAGAGAGAGAGAGAGAGAGCCCCCCCGAGAGAGAGAGAGAGAAGAGAACTCTTCCTCAAAAATGATTTCTCGGATATCTTCAATTTCATAAATGTTTTCGTTCCTTCTGGCAACAGCAAAATGAGCAAGTGCACAGCATGAGAAGAATATATAGCTCCATCAAAACTGCTCCCAGGGAGTGGGTGATGGCCCCCCTCGGACCTCGTGCACGTGTCCTCAGCAGGAAATGCCTTCCCCTAGTTCAGGATGGGCGAGCTGGGTAAATGCCATTGAAATTCTGGAAGCTGCGACGCTGTTTGAAGAAGGGGTCAAGGACGCACATGTGAACCCTGCTTTAATGACTGGGATTTGCCCCGTGGAGAGCACAGCAAGTGGCACTTCACACAGAGTCCTCCGCTCCGTCCTGAGGGACAGACGCCTGCTTCACTGACGTCTCTCGTCTCCTAAAGAGGAGGAGCCAGAGCGATGGGCTCTGTCAAGTAATTAGGACCTTCGTTTAATGGAGCTCGTGACAGTGAAAGAAAAAAAGGAAAGAAAGAAAGGGAAAGCAAAGCAAAGCAACATGGAGGGCTTGTGCACAAGGTCATGGCCTAAGGGTGGATGAAAGGAGTCTTTCTGCTGTAGGAAAGGAGGGACTTGGGCCATGACCCCTGATGCTAACCTCCTGCCACTTGACCCCTGAACTCAACTGAAGCAAATCTGGCATAAACATAACATCAACAATAGCCCATGAGAGAAGGAGAGGCCACTAGAAATTTGGCACGAATCAGTTTATCTCAGCCCACGTCAGTTTTAAATTAGCCCATAAATGTTTTGCTCTATTGTATTAGTAGCAGCACGAGACAGAAGACAGTCTAAATATTTGGCATGGTCAAGTTTTCGGTTTATAAAACTTCCCTGGTTGCATCGTAGACGATGCTTCGGAAAGTAAGGGTGGGAGCCCGGACGTGAGGAACACACGAGACTTCTGCTGGGATCGTCAAGATGAGATTTAACAGTTAAGGTGGTGTCGCTGTTTGGGGCAAAATGTCGCAAATGTTCAGGACGTTAAAGAATGTACAGGACTTAGTCATTTGTTTGTTGTGGAAATTAAGGGGAGTTGGAGGTGATTACCATGTACATAGTAAATTATTCTTTCTATATCCCTCCTTTTCTTCCTTCTTTCATTCTTTTAAATATACACTTTCAAAAGAAAGTTCCTCCATACCAGACACTGTGTGTGGCAGATGGCAATTTCTGAAGACAGTTGCATGAGTCTATTGCATCCAACACGTTCTTCCTACAGCGGGTGAGGCTGACACCCCGTCATTAAGCAATTAGATCTACATCACCTACCCTTGACACCAGCAACCTTTGCATCTGGGTTCTAAGGAATATTATGTAATGGGAATGATTCTGTGTCTCTGTGTCCCATAAAGCTGGTGCCTGACCCATTGTCTCTTAGAGCAATAGCCCTTAAAATCTGGCCACCATGTTGTGAGGAAGCCCAAACCATATGGAGAGGCTGTGTAAAAATGTTCTTACTAACAGCTCCATCTCAGGTCTCAACTGACAGCATCGACTGGCAGCCACGTGAGGCCGTGAGCCATCACGTGACTCCAGCCTTTGAGTCACGCCAGATGATGCTGAGACAGCAGAGATGTACAGCGGGTGATGCTGACACCCCGTCATTAAGCAATTAGATCTACATCACCTCCCCCTGACACCAGCAACCTTTGCATCGGGTTCTAAGGAATATTATGTAATGGGAATGATTCTGTGTCTCTGTGTCCCATAAAGCTTGTGCCTGACCCACTGTCTATTAGAGCAATAGCCCTTAAAATCTGGCCACCATGTTGTGAGGAAGCCCAAACCATATGGAGAGGCTGTGTAGAAATGTTCTTACTAACAGCTCCATCTCAGGTCTCAACTGAGAGCATTGACTGGCAGCCACGTGAGGTTGTGAGCCATCACGTGACTCCAGCCTTTGAGTCACCCTAGATGATGCTGAGACAGCAGAGATGAGCTAGCCTCACTAAACCCTACCCAACTGGCAGAGCTCTGAATAAAATACATGCTGTCATTGTTTTAAGCCACTTTGTTTTGAGGAAATATTTTAGCAGTTACAGACACATTCTAAACTATTATGGGATTGCCAAGTTGAATAGTACTAATTCTTCCTTCTCAATGAGTTATGCTCATAAATTAGATACATAAACACCTATTTTAAAATGAGATTAATACGAAGGAAAACATGTTTGAATTTAAATGGAGTTATAACAGATTGATAACTTTCTTAGTGACTAACATCTATTCCAGATGATCAATGTTTACCTACAAGCATATCCAGAATCTTGGTGTATGCTGTACTTGGAGCTAAGGGGACCCTATACTTTGTGCTGGCCAACATGACCCGCTGTGACAAGGAAATACCCACTGCTGAGATGTCTCAACAAAAGAGAGACGAAAAGGATTCTCCCTATTTTCACAAATTGTTTGGAAGATATTTTAAGATTTCACCTCTTAGCCTCATATGTAATTGACATGGACAATTTTGGTTCTTCCTTGTTGCCTGACGTTCTATCGATAGCTCACTTGAACAACACATCCCATTTGTATGCCAGACTTGGCCATTCTGATTTGTAAGTGAGCAGGTGCCAATTTTCATGACAGCTCACAAGTTCCGTGGACAGAACAAAACAAACCTCAATATACTGTCAGATTTTCTGGGGCTAGTTGCCATAACCACGTATGTAAATTGCCACTTGGAACATTAGTCTTTGGGTTTTCTGTCTTGGCTAAATTTTAGGTGACATGTTTGGACAACAAACACTTGTTTCGTGATGGCAAACTAGGACTCGTTCCAGATGTGTATGGTTTTCCTGTCATGGTGACTAATATTTTGTTTGAAAAATAACAGACTCTTTGGTGTATATCACAGATAGGATTATTGTCTTTGCTGTAAATTAGCCCATAAATGAGAGACACCTGGCTTAGAGGTGAGAGACAGCGTGGATATTCAGATCTGAAGTTAATCTCACAAGAGCCCAAGAGACTTAAAAAGAGGATAATAATACAATTGAGTAGAAAAACTGACTGGCTCTCAAAGTGGGTAGACAGACTCATTCTGATCGTCAAATAATCCAGGATTACAAGTAGTTGTGTGGAGCGGTTCAATACAAAGACTTTGTGTCTGATGAACTGGGATTCAAGCATACTTAATCATTTACTTGTTACGCAGTTATTTGAGCTCTAAAAGCCCCGTTTAATGCATTTAAGCATTTAGCACAATGCCAGGCATGTAACAAGCATAGGTAAGTGACAGACGCTATGATAACAATACCGGTGGCCATGATAACACTGAGAATGTGGTTAACGTTGTTATTATTACTTGGGATGTTGGTAGCTGGATGTAACATCACATCCAGGTGTGACGTCAGGTGAAGGATCTCTACAGGGGACAGGGATTTAGGAGAGTAGGGAGGGTTTTGAATCATGGGAGCAGGCGATCCGGGAGATGCAGCGGTTAAAACAGAGAGATACGAAGGAAGCCCAACGGGCACAAACCATCAGCGCAGAGTACAGGATGAAGAGCCAGAGGTTCAGCATGTGGGAAGAGAGGAGAGGCAAGAACCACAGAACACGAAAAGGGAGCGTTTCATATAGAACCTTCAAAAACATCAAATGAATACTGCCTCGTCCATTCCACCACACTCCGCTGCATGTTCTCGGTATCCCTGGGGACCTCTGATTGTAAGTGGAATGTTTCGCCTTGCGAATAATAACCATAAAGCAAGCGATTAATCCTTAACATATTGGAAAGGAGCAGCTTCCCAACAGGTAGGTCGCTGCTGAGATGAGCGGTGGAGCAAGTCGTCTCTGCTGTAGGTCAGGAGCACGAGACGGTCATCTGTCTTGGAACGAACACTTACAGCCCCCGCAGCTGGCCTCCTAGCTCGTAACCGCCGCACTGTGTGACTAGGTGGTGCATCCGGGCTTCAGGAAGGACCGATTCTAAGGGACGTAGGGGTCCATTTCCAAGGAGAGCCCTGTCTTAACAAAGCCCTTTTGGGGGTTTCTACATCTTTTGAGAGAAAGCCACAAGATGCCACCTTTGTTTATCTGCTTGGAATGCTATCATCGATATTCTAATCAGTGTGCCTAATTACAAGGCCCTGTGAATCACTGAAAGGAAAAAAGGAACCTTCCGTACAGCAAAGGTAAAAAGAAAGACAAATTAACAATCACATCCCATGCTAGGGTGGGGAAGACCTACCAGATGGATGAGGAGAGAGTGATATCAGATTTAATTTTCTAAGGGTGAAGGTGAGTGTTCAAAATGAGGTACATTCAGACTTCTCACTGAATTCTTTTCTCACAGATATAGGCAGTTGGAAGGGGAAATAAAGTCAGTGTAGTTGGAATAAATATACGAACTCTATTAAAAACTGGCTCCTAGCCCAGCATCTGCCCTTAATCAGTTAGATGGCCATTTACAGATCACTTGACTTATCTCTTGATTGGAGTTTGTCTCCTTAGAAGAGGAAATGTACTAGTTTAGAAACTGCCAATATTATTACTACTGGGTCTCTTTTAATTACTCTTCCATAAATTTAGGGTTTATGATCATTTCAATAAAGCCTTGGCAAATGCACTTCGTGAGAGGGAGCATTGCACAGCGGGGAAATGGCGGATTCAGAGAGCTCGGATCTCACCTATGCAAGGTGGTATGTACAGGAAGGTTGGACTCTGGGGCTGAGTCCCTGCTCTGCCTCATGCTGCCTGTGTGACCCCTGCGCCTCAGTTTCCTTACCTGTAGAATGGAAGTGATAATAATGGTGCCGTCCTCACAATATCTTGAGGTTTAAATAAATTGGTATTTGTCAGACAGCAGCAGAACTATGTCTGGCACATGAGTGTACATAAGTGTTTGTTAAATAAAAGTCCGCCTTACGCTCCTCATGACAACATGACCCTAAGCTGGGGTGCGATTGTCAAAGCCACCAGAAAGAGTTTGTGCACACAGTGCTCCAGGCGTTTGTCTTGACCTCTCTCTGCCTCAAGTCCCCAGATGACCTAGAAGTTGCCAGCATTGACTGACCTCATGTAAACCATCCCACAGTTTGACGCGATAGAACTTCTTTCGAGTTTACTTTTTTAACCCCTTTTGTTTCTCAGAAGAAAAAGCCACCGGCCTTCCCCGCTGCTACACCATGGGCCCAGAGTGATCGACCTCCCGTCCAAACACTACTGCCTTCTCTCTCCTCATCACTCACTCGCGTTGCAACTTTCTCTCTGTCCCTTAGAGAACCTGATACCACAGCAAAAACAGAGGGACTAAGGATACCCCCACATCTACATATTCTACAACGTCCCCCAAACGCTTCCTCAAACGGTCTCTCAGTGTGCCAGTCATGAGTAAAAGACTCACGTTCGCTACTGATCCCCTATTCCTCCGCTAATATGCCCACAGGAATCAGTGACAGAGATGAGTCTAACTTTGGCTCATTCAGTATCCATTCATTGAACAAATATTTACTGAGCTTAAGAAATGTGTTGGGAGAAATAAATGAATATACATATATATTTTGTCTCATTTTCATATAAATGATGAAAATTTAACCACTTTCTGTACATGATTTTCTTCTATTATTTTATGTCTTAATGATCTTTCTAAATTAGTCCTTAAAAATCTTGTGATGTTTTTAAAACATGTCTGCCAATCTATTATACTCCTTTCATCAAGAGGTGAGTCAAATTATCTTGCGTGGGAATGTGGGTAAGCCTTAGAGACGCAACAGAAACTAACAAATAGAAGGTGGCGGAAGTGGCATTGCATCACCAGTTCTTAAGGGTCTTAAAAGATCTTAGAAGGTCACACAGGTGTCACTGGCATTCTTTGGGGTGCTTGCTCCTTGAAACCTGGCCACCATGCTGTGAGGAAGCCAAAGAGAAGCCATCTGCGGGTGTTCTCGCTGGGGGCGCTATTGAGGCCCACCTGGGCAACCAGAATCTTGCAGACAATTCCAGACTCATTCTTCCAGACACCCAGACGATGCCACAAGGAGAAGAAAGAAGACGTCCCCACAGAGTTCTGCCCTAGCTGCAGACCGACGATCTAAATGAAAGACTCCTGTGGCGGTAAGCCACAATGACACATGGTGGGACTGCCTGACGCCACTGTGACTCTCAGTCCCTTCCATCACTTACACTCCAGACCTCCTCTTTCGGGACACACATTCCATCCCCAGGAGAGTCCATACCCAAACTAGCTCGAGTACCTTCGCCCGCAGGTCTAGGATTCCCGGGGTCAGTGGGGTTCTCTGACCGAAGCTGGCAAAGGTCTTGAACGGCCACCCCGCCTTCCCTGCGCCTTCCCCCTTTCCAGGAGAACTTGACTCTGAGCCAGCGCTCCCTGGAAAGTCTCTGGCCGGTGCTTTCATTCTGTCACGTGATGGCAAGAACACGTCCCCAGAGTGTGTACCAGCTCTACTGTGCCTTTCTGAGTGTCACACTTCCAAGCCTCAGTCTCTGGAATGGAGTAAGCTAATCTACACTAAAATGTTTCTGAGAGCTTGTAAGAAAGTGATTTTAAAGGTGAAAAGCGCGACACAAATTTTTAGATGTTAACATACTGTTAAAGGCATACTTACTTGATGATGTTTTAGGGCCAGTGATGAACACATTTCTTAAATACAGATTCCTAATTGGCCACTGTGTTTTCGCTGTCCCAAACCAAGGCAATAAATGCTACAGGTGCAGATCGACTGATGAAAATAAAGTCTAGCCTGTATTAATATGCTCGCACGTCTCCTTGGTGCCTTTGAAAATAGATTTCTATTTTGATTTGGAAACAGGTGTTTGGAATATATTTTGAAATAAGTTAAACAATGCTTATTCATGAGGAGTTTTGCATCTTATGACAGCTGTGCTTAATACTGACCATGCTGAATTTAGATGCCAAGCCTGAGGATTTGAAAGCCAAAGTGATTCTAAAGGTGTCCGTAATTTAGTTATTATCATTAGCACAAGGCTCTACGGGGTATTTTAATTGCAGATCATAATGACAGAACATTTATAACACTGTTCATTAATACATTATTTAATGCAAACCTATGAAAATGTAATTGCTGTTAAATGGAGTGTCTCAGGTAACATTCTGAAAGAATCAATTTGTAATAAAAATAGGATTGCTTAGTGTTTGATGATAGTATGGTACAGTCTGCGGGAAATATTAGATATAGGAGGGGTTTTTAAAACATGAAAGGATTTCAGTACCTGGTAGTCTGAGCCATTTGCATCATAAAAAATAATATCTAGCCAGCCACTAGGGCATAGTTTTACAAATACAGTTTCTGGAGGACACTTTCTCCATTACTAATCCACTACCGGCAGCCGGGCAGATTATTTAAACTGTTTGAGCCTAAGTGTCCTTGTCTATACCATGAGTAGCCATAGAGTGTCCACCTGCGGCAGAGAATGCTAACCGTTTCCATAAAACTCTCTGTCCCCGTAGTAGCAGTCACAAATGGTTTTAGGATGCTGGAGGAGTGAGCGACCGCTGCGTCTCAAGGTCAGAAGACAGCAAATGCTGGGCTTCCACTGGAGAAAGGCAGGCCTTTGCTCCCGGGCCAGCGTCACCGTCGCCCCACAAACAAGGCCGATAAGGGGCATAACCTGGAATGTTGGTAGTTTTTAGGGCAGAGGAAAAGGGAGGAATATAAGGGACATGTTTACTAAAGCCTCCCCTGGGAATGACCGCATATCACTTTCGGTCACATTTCACTGGGCAAAGCCAGTCATAAAGCTTGAGATCGGTGGGGCAGAAAAGCACACTCGTGACTACATGTTCTAGAATATTCTCTTTGACTGCAATACAGTGACTCCGCTTCACTAACAGAATCCCGTTTCCGTGGGAAGGAAACACGCTCAGCAAAAACCGCGCTCCCTACCTGCTTGCTAAAGGTGGCCATACGTTTCTTATCTGTTATTGGAGAGGAGGGACGTGGTTTTTGACTCATAGTTCATTTTACCCATTGACCTATTTCATTCTCATGGAAAAAATCTACTAACAGCACCGTTTCCTTTTGGAATAACTCCACATGCGTTCACGATGAGCCGTTCGTTCGAACAGGTCGTTCTATCCTCCTCACAGAAAGGTAAAAGATGAAAGGTGCCATACGAGATCTGTGATGTCAACAGGTCTTTGCTACAATGTCACTTTCTCAGTGACAGCTTCCCTTAGCGGCTGCTGTAGAGATGCAATCTCGCGCTCCCTCTGCCACCTCGTATTGTTTTGTGTTGCCTTGGTTTTCTGCATAACCGTGGCACAGAGTTCCTTGTACTGGTCATCACTCCCAGGGGACCAGGGTTCCATGCACCTGTTGCCATTTCCAAGCCGGAACTCCAAACACCCCTGCCTGCTGCATCTTGGTGCTAGAGACTCAAGGAGAATACATTGTAATCGAGCAGTGGCTGGAATAGCGCCTCCCTGGCACAGAATAAAGATGGGGCAAGCCCAGCCCCCAAAGTGGGCCTTGGTCCCTCATGGCCAGTGGACCTTTCCAGGCAGCCACCGCAGGGAAGTTTGCACATGTGCACCCCTCTCCTGCCACAGGGAAAGGAAACTTGTCCCCTTACCCCTCACAGAGGGCAGATATAGCAGGGGGTTGGCCAGGTGTCATATGATGATGCACACACCTTAAGCAGAGAAAAGAGAGTACTCATTGTCCTATCACGAGAGAAGTCATTCCCGCCCAAGGTGGCAAAGCCCTTTACAGGCTGTGCCGGCTCTTTATCTCTTGGTAAGGACTCGTTCCATGTCCAAGACTAAGAGGGGGTCAGGAACTGGTGCATGAGACTGTCTTTCCCAACAACACACCTGTCATCTTCAAAAACAAAAAAACATGTATTCACTCATATTGCTATTGTATGTATTTCCACAACGACATACAGGTTCTGTAACGGCGCGCATTTTTATCTCTTTTGTTTACTACTGAAAAGTTTACATCTGGAAAACGTAGAAGGGTTATTGTCTTTTGTTTGCGCTCATTAAGTGCTTGCTGAATTGCTCTGAGTTGCAAAATTTTAATAAAAAGATAGAAATATAGGAATCAATTATATTGCTGATTGGTATGTTAGTTGCACGAACACTTTGAAGAGTAATTTGGCAAAATCTGCTCAAGTTGAAGTGGGTGACCTCGGCTCAACAATTCTCTTCTAGAGGTGGGAATTATGAATAAAGACAGAGCAGCATTGTTACAAGAAAAAGTAGAGATGGCTTACCTTTTTCTTCAATAGGGAATTATTGTATAAATGCATTGATTTATTTAATAACATTGGAAAATATTAAAAATGAGATCAGAAAAAAGCTACATGGATAAAATTTTGAAAATAATAGTAGGTGGAACAAGCCAGCTGGAAGAGTAAACATGAGGTATGGTGACATTTGTGTTCAACAGACATAAAATATATGTTCTTTCTTTATATTAATATAGAGTAAAACACAAAGCATGAGAGGAGATGCTACAAGTCAAGTTCAGGGCAGAGGTTACCCTCAGGGAAGAAAAGAGGATGAGGCTAACTGTTCCTGATATTTTTAATAAAATATATTTGAAGTAAAAAATATCACACTATTAAATGTATTCAATCTGGTAAGTATGTGAATACCTATTTTATTATTTCTATATTGTTTCTGTGAGTTTGGAATACTTTGTAATAAAAACCATAAAAAAAGAAAATCGAAGAAAAACTGAAACATTCCTGGGACTAATGAGCCCCAGTGGCGGCGTGCCAGTCGTAACCACTCTGTTGTTTTCTGCTCCTGTCCCCGGTCCCAGATGCCCCTTCTCAGCTGATCTTTCTGAGGCCAGTTCTTTAGATTTCCCTTCCAATCCTTTTATATACTTTTTATATTTTCGCCATAATTTGCTGGATTTAGCCAGCTCTGGTTTCTATTGTATATAACCCAATATCCCCAATTTATACAGGGGTGTTTTTGGAAACCTAGCAAAACAAATAAAAATCAAAATTGCTTTTCAATCGAGCAGTGAAGACGTTGTTTCTTCCAAAAATTATTAGCTTTGCAACACTGATAAAGCCAGTTCCTGTCTCTGAATACCAGATTTTTCACATGTAAAATATGAAAGTAAATCATGTCTGCTTCATGTGGTTAAAAATATTAAATCAATCAATATATTTAAAGAAACACATAGGACACATTCAATCAATATTAGCTATTTGGCTTATGAAGTTTGGTCCTATTGAAAAGAGCAGGTATTAATCCCTATTCACCTCTGGAGGGACATGTGACACAGGTATACATCCGAGAAGATCAACTTATTGCAGAAGACACAGGTTCAATTCACGTTTTCCATCCACCACTGCTGTGTCATGGCAGCAGGCCTCTCTGAGTGTCTGCGAAGTTGTCCTTGACTTTTAAAAGAAAGCCACAGGACTGCAGTACAGAGGCAGCCAACTCGGCCCAGGTCGTCTGTGGGAAAAGAGTTAATGCACTCGTTGGTCCCTGGAAAGTTCGAAGGGTGTCAGTGGAGGGTCCAAACAGAATTAAACTGCTGTCCCCCACACAGGACTCTCATGAGTAAGGAGAAGGTTAGAGATGGTGCGGCTTGACC
>KE776759.1:2111-17683 GCA_000465285.1 Eidolon helvum
CCACCAGAGACTTGGCGCCTTCCTGATAAATGTCACACGGTGCTTATAGGACGTGACATTTAGAAAATCACCACTCACGGCCGCGCGCATCCCGCTTAAATGCTGTAATGAGGATTAGCTAACATCGTGGTGTAAATAACACTCCAGCTCGGCCCACCTCACAAGCCCAGGGGGGCAGGGGGACCTGTGCTGGGGGTTCTGGGCTGGGAGCCTGGGGCAGCAGACCCCCACCTCACAAGCCCAGGGGGTCATGGGGGACCTGTGCTGGGGGGCTCTGGGCTGGGAGCCTGGAGCAGCTCACCCACAAGGTCCTTCCCCCGGGTGGAGCCCTGGGAGAGCCTGTGGGGCTTTAGTGCCGGGCCGGGGGCTTCCGGGTATGACTGTCATGCTATTGGATTTGCTCAGTTCCAACCCCAGCTCTGCCGCTCCCGCTGGGTGGTCCTGGGCAATTCCCAGACCTCTCTTGGCTCAGTCCCTCCTCAGGTGGTTCCTGGCATCGTTAGAAGTGGGTTAAAAGCGTGGGCTTTCTGGGCGGAGGGCCTGGGGTCGAGCTGTGGCTCTGTCCCTCACTAGCTGCGGGGCGTGGCCCTCCGTTTCCTCGTCTATAAGATGGTGTTGTTATCCCTGCTTGGGGCCCAGCACAGGGGCTACACGTGGCAGGTGCTCAGGTCCTGTCCTCCGCCTCATGCCCCCTTTCCCCAGCCGGGAGGGTGTCCCCAGGCAGTCCTGGTCTTCCCTGTGCCAGAGTGCCTGACAGTCCTAATGGAGGGGCCCACGGCGTGGCCTCTGGTTGCTCTGGGGAAAGGTGACTGGCTGCCATGGAACAAAAGCCCTTGAGCGGAAACCTGGCACTCAGGTGGCTGGTGTGAGCCACTGCCCTGCCCCAGCTCACAGGGGACCCCCTGGGGACGGGATGTTGATCTGAAGGTGGACGGGGGAGCCTCCTAGGTCACGCCTTCCCCGTGACCTTTGTTTCCTTACAGCTTACTCAGTGCAGCCTGGGTGGTTTTGGGTCTTTTGTTTTGGTTTCCCGAGCATTAAATATGATTTTTCAGGCAGTGAAGTAGATAAATGCCTATTGAAGCCTGGAGTCCATTGGAGAATGTCAAGCCCATTTCCTTGAGGTTCTTGCCGTGTTTGTGAAGGATCACGTGGGCTGGGATTTGCCGGCTCTGAGGAGATGGGGGAAGCTGTGATTTAACCACCAGGCTCGTCTTAGATGTCCCTGTCCTGGGCCAGTCCAGGGCTGGGGGCAGAGAAGGGCCACACCAGCCCACTCCCACAAAGAGCTCCCTGTCAGTCAGGCAGAGGCAATGGGCTTGTGTCCAGGAGATTCCATAAAAAGTGTGATGCAGGATGCCGTCCAGGCGTCCGCTCTGGGCCAGGCTGGCCCGCTGCTGCCCCGCCCTCGGGAGCTCACTGCTGGGCGGTGGGTGGGCAGAGGACCACAGAGGGCCCAGGCCCGTCACCTACTCCTGTCTGTCTGTCTGTCTGTCTCCCCCACCTCAGTACTTCAAGAAGCAGAAGCGGCTCATCCCCGAGAGGACGGTGTGGAAATACTTCGTGCAGCTGTGTAGCGCCGTGGAGCACATGCACTCCCGCCGGGTGATGCACCGGGGTGCGTACGCGCCGGCCCCCCGGCCGTGGGGCCGGAGCCAGCAGAAGGCCAGGCACCCCGAGGCCTGCGGTGCAGGCCTCCCTTCCGCTCCTCCTGGCTCCTTGGGACGTCCCTGAGGAAGGTGGACCACTTCGTAGTTCCCAGACAAGTGGGTGTCGAGCGTCTTCCTGGCCTTAGCAGGGCCAGAGGATGGGCACGTGTGAGACCTTGAGCTCGGGGCCCACGCACGCCTCGTGCCTGGTGCCTCAGGCCTCCCCATGGTGGAGGCACCAAAGGCCAGGTAGTCACGTGGACCCCAGAGGACACGGGCCATGCTCCGTGTGTCATGTCCAGCCCCCAGCACCATGCCAGGGTCAGCACAGAGGGGATCTCAGTGAGGATGGGTGGAGGGGCTGGCCACTTCTAATACTGCCGCCAGCTCTGCCTGGGATGGCAGAGGAAGCATCCCAGAAAAGGGAACCTTTAGTATGGGCTTTGACGTCTTCGTAGGAGTTGGCCGAGCAAAGGAAATGAGACATCTGCAAAGGAATGTTTGCGAAAGGTGACGTCATCCTGAGTGGTGAGGAAGAAGCCTGCGGGGTACCAGGAAGGGTGCTGGGTGCTTTGCATAGGTTACTTCACTGATTGCTCCATTCGTTCATTCCACCCGTGACGAGGCACTGCGACAGGCACCACGGGACAGTGCCGGTTACCGTACTGAGCGCTTCCTTCGCTTGTTACACAAATTCTCAGAGTGCATGAGTGAGTGAGTGAGCGAGTGAGAGGGAGGGAGGGAGCAGGACAGGACCCAGGGCTGGGCCCCCCAGCACAGGAAGGGCCCCCCCATCGCTGCCCAACCCCAGGCCTCCTCCTCCCCTCTATCCCTCAGACCTGCATCAACCCCCTTCTCCTTCCCCTGCAGACATCAAACCTGCCAACGTCTTCATCACGGCCACGGGCGTCGTGAAACTCGGCGACCTTGGCCTGGGCCGCTTCTTCAGCTCCGAGACCACTGCGGCCCACTCTCTAGGTAAGGGGGTCCGATCTCTCTGTGCCCCAGCAGCCCCCAGTCCTTGGTGACTCTGGGGGGGAGACGTGACATGCTCCCCACAGTGCCTTTGGTTAGTTAGTGCAAGGAAACACCTTTTTGAACCCCAGGCTTTTCTGGCCTCTTCAGAACGGTGACCCAGAGGGAGTAAACTGAGCCTCGAGGGGTCCCATCCTCGAGCCGCCTCACACCCCTTCCCGGAGAGGATGGCCGAGCCCCCTCCACGGAGCGGGCACGCGTGGCTCTGTCGTGGCACGTGGGAGTTCTTGCCGTGCAGCGTCCCCTCGGTCCATCCCCCCCACTGGGGCACGTTTGAGCTGCGTCCAGTTTTGAAGCTGTGAGGGATGAACGCCTGCCCAGGACGACGTGGCATTGTGGCTGGGCTGCGAGGGGTGAATGGGAGCCAGCGGGGCAGCGAGGGGGGGAATTTGGTGAGCTGGAAAGCGGAGTCTGCGGGACCTCAGGTGGCAAGGAAGGGGGAGGGGCCTCGAATGCCGAGCTCGGTGGGTGGGCCCCATCCCAGGAGTGCGGCGCGCCGCGCCGGGCCCAGGGGGAGACTGGGTCGGGGGTGCTTCAGGTCACGCGAAGCGGTGGCGCGCTTGGAACCCATGTGCCGGCGACGTAACTGAATGTGCGACTCGAAACAGTGGACAGCGGAGAATTTTTTATTTAGCTGGATTAGAGAAGCCATCAAAGGCCTCCAGTGGAACGTGGGTGTAGGTTCCCCTGTGCGTAACAGGCGTATCAGGGTTTAACCGGGGCCGGTGGGCACGTTGCAGAGAGAGGGACCCTCCTCCCCGGAGCCAGTTTCCGGCTCTTTGGGGTGGTGGTTGCAGGGGAAGGTGCTCCCGGGCTCTCCTCCCTTGAAAGCCACTCTGTCCTCCGCGCCACGTGTCTCCCATCCTCTGACCCCGAGCGCCTGCTGCAGGCCGCGAGTGCACACGGCATCTGGTGACGGGCAGAGGTGCTTTCTGGAAGACACAGTTTCCTGGTGGAAACTGTCACTATTCATACAGGTCCCAATGGCTTAGAGGCTCTCAGGGTCCAGCACACCGTCAGGAGGAACATGCTCACTCTCGAGAACAGCTCTGAGCTGCTTATAGGAGTGCGTGTGTGCATATGTGCGTGTGTGCGCGTGTGTGCACGTGTGTGTACATGTGTGTGCACGTGTGTGCGCGTCTGTGTGTGTGGTGGTTTTGAAACTCTCAACTCCATCCGACCCCGGCGGATACCTGGCACGTTGCTGGTCTTCCGTTAGCTCAGGAAGGATGTACAAAGAGCCGGCGTCCCATGAGTTCAGGACACGTCTTTGTTCGTGCCTCAAAGTGCCGCGAGGGTCTGTAGGATCTTTCCTCCGTGACAATGAAGAATCTGAAGTCCAGGGAGCTTGAGTGACGTTTCTGAGTCATGGAGTGGCAGAGCCAGGACTGGGATGCAGGCTTCCCGTCGCACAGCTCACGCTCCCTCCAGGAGACCAGGGTCGGAGGCCTTGGAAGATAATGCTGGACCTCCTCCTGGAGCCCAGCCGCCAGCCCCTGCTCCTGGGGGGACACCTTGCCTTTCCCAGTCCCCTCAGACGCTTCTCTTCGTGAAAATCAGTCTGTCTGTCCATCTGGGACTGTTTACCTCTGTGTCTTAAGAGTTTCAAAAAGGCTGGAAACTCAAGGGGAACCGTCGAAGGGAAGAGTTAAAGCCACTGCCTACTGTCCCCCTCAGTCAGGTCCCAGCCCTTCTTTGTCCCACTGGGGAGAAGGCTGTGGCACTCGTCAGAGCCGGTTAAGATCACATCATTAGGAAGGGGCAGAAATACGGGCTCGTCCGACAGTGTGAGTTTATCGACTTGGACTGCTGCACTTATTATATTAATGAGAAGGAATTGGAACTGGGAAAGGCCGCCCACGGAAGCTGGGTTCTTCCCGAGGCCTCTGGGTGGCTGGCCCGGCCTCCTGGGGCCATGTGCCCGAGTCCAGGACACGTTCCCGGAACCAAGGGCCAAGCGCCACGGCAGTGACAGCACAGAGCCACAGCCCAGGGCCCGAAGTCTCCATGATGCGGGGAGAAAGACCCCCTTTTCCCCAGCGAGGTTCTGCAAACCGCTAAGTCTCGCACACACGTTTGGTCAGGCAAGAGGTTGAAGTAATTACCACTGCAGCGTGACTCAGGCAGGAAGCATGGGGTGGAGGGGCCTTCATACTCATGCATGGGTTTGAATTATGCATCTGGCCCATCCGTGCGCACCTACTATGTGGGGATGTTGTGGCGGTAGCCACATTGCCCAGGCAACCACCTTGTCTCCTGGGCTGCTGACCCAGGGCTGGGCTTATGCAAATCCCATCTGCCCCCCACCGCTACTCCCTCCTCCAGCCCCCTCCCGGTCTCTGTATTTGCTAACACAAGGCTGGCATGAAAGGGCATTAGTCATGCCATGGCCAGGCTGACAGGTGCGGTACCCAGCGGTGGCAGCGTGGCTGCCTCGGTGTCAGGGATAGGAGCTGTAATTAGAGCGAGGAACAGAATGAGCGTCAGACGAATTACCAGGCAGCAGATCATATTTGTCAGGAAGGATTGCATACATAAAAATTAAGTGACAGTACACGCCGGCGTAATGAAAGAAAAATGAAAGATTTGCCTACACACAGCTCACAAGCTACAAGCAAGTGTCTCGCTCCGAGCAACGGCAGCAGCTGCAAGACAAATCGTGGGGCTGGGAGAGCAGGCCCTGCTTCCTCAGCGGTGGTGACAGGGCCGCCTTGGGCTGGGACCCGGGGTGGGAGGGCAGGCCAGCTCACACCCAGGGCCGTGCAGGGCCTCGCACCACCTCTCGGGGCTGGGGGTGAACCCTGTCAGGTACAGAGGTCAGGGCATGCTGGCTTCCCCAAGCTGCCAAACACTGGCCTAGCTATAGCTCATCGGTTCCTTCCTTCTCCCTTCACTGGGCTGGGTGCAGGGAACAGAAGCTTAGGCAGCCCTCCCCGAGTTCAGGGGGTCTCAGGCTGGTGAGGGGATAGACTGAGTCAGTCCCAGGGTGGCATGGTATGGGGGCAGGTAGAACCCTTTCCCGAGGGTCCACTGCGTGTAGGCACAGTGCTGGGCTCTGTGACGAAACTATGCTGAGGATCCCAGTGTTCCTGGGGGCCTGGGACCGCCCCATCCCCTAGCCCCTCCCAGGGTGACCCCCTTTAACTCAGTCTTCTGTCATCACCCAACTCACTGAAGAGGTGAGTCAACAAAGAAGACAAGGAGTAAAAGATGTTTGGAAAACATTTTGCTTTAAAAACTCATCCCACCCAGGCTTATTGTCCCCATTGGACAGATGAGGAAACCGAGGCCCAGAGAAGGGAGACCACCCCCCTGCAGTCGCCTGGCGGGTGGCACGGGAGCCCTTGGGTGTCGGTTCCTCTCCGGGCACAAGCCCGCAGCGTGCTGGGAGGGGCTTGGGTCCTGACGAGCTCTCTGGGTGCAGGAACACCCAGGGCACCGAGTGCCCACTCCACAGGAAAGGCCCGTCCAGCCTCACGGCCGTGGCCCACGTGGCACCTGGGCCTTGTCCTGGGCCGCAGGGACAAGCCTCTTCCCCTCGCCGAGTGCCAGCACCCCCACAAGTGCGCCCGTGTCTGGCACCGGGGGGGCCCCGTGGCACATGTGCTAAGTCGGTGACGGTCCCCACAGCCAGGCATCCCTGGGGACCCCGTCAGTGCGGTCACAGAGCACTGTGTAGTTAGATGCGCATCTCTGGGCCTCCTCCCGTCCACCCCGGTAGCCGAAGACACCTGGGAATAATGGGCCCCGAAAACCTGCTTCAGCAGGTAGACCCGAGGTTCTGAGTGCAGACGCCTGGGAGGTCCCACCTGGCTGGTGGGCGGCACCTGCCTTGTCTGCCACGTTCCCGGCATTTTCAGGGGCACAAACTGTTAGAACAAGAAAAGCTGACACCAGAGAGGAAAGGGGAGGGTCTCAAAGAGACAGCAAATGAGGAATCAATCAATCAGGCCGAGGGATGCAAACTATAGGGAATCCATCGATCAGGCCTTGGGATGCAAACTACAGCTTGCCCATTCATTCACAAAGGAAGGTTTGTTCATTCCTTCACTCAAGAAGGACTGGTGTCAGGCCCCGCCCAGCACTGCGAGGGCCCCGCCCTCTGGGACTGACCGCCTGGGGAGATCCATTTAGAGCCCTCACCTGGAACCAGGTACTACTCCAATAATCCCGGTCTTCACTGAGCGCGCCAGCCGCCTGGGGGTGGGAGTCATCTCAGAGCAGGTTGGCAGAGGAGGAAGCCCAGGTGCGGTGAGGTGAGCACCTTTGTGATGCCGACCTAGCGGGCAAGGGTGAGGTCCAGGCGTGGCCATGTTCCACGTGAGACTTCCTGAGCCACCTCGGATGAGACCCCGGTACCTGGACACACGGGGTGCTGTGTAGAGTCCAAGAACTGAGCCACCGGACCTTCACATCTGTTAGGGATACTCCGTGTGGGGACTAGAGAAAAGCAGGTATTTGTAGGAATGTGAACGACCTGAAATTAAGTCCATGTCGATTAAAGGACAATGTTTTTCCAACGTTGCTGCTACTCCCGAGGGCTGTGTATAGCTGGCATGGGGATGGGTCAGCTTGTAATTAATTTAAGGAGAACCTGATGATAAGCAGTGACACAGGTGAGCCTGGTAAAGGGCGTGCGTGTGCGCGTGCGTGTGCGTGTGCATGTGTTGCTGCCTGAAGATCCAGCATGGCAGGGAGCAGGGAGAGACCTCAAATGCCAGGCTGGCGTGTGTGTTGCTGCCTGAAGATCCAGCATTGCAGGGAGCGGGGAGAGACCTCAAATGCCAGGCTGACGACCTGGCCTTTCTCCTTTGGGAGATGAAGAGCCAGCCGGGCACGGGGGCAAGAGACGTGGTCCCTGCCCTGGGGGGTGAGGGGGATTGGGCAGGACAGGAGGGGCTAAGCTGTTGGTCTTCCAGGTACAGGAGGTGGGGCTGCTATGGCAGCAGCAGGGGTTTGGAGGGGAGGGGACACCGTCAGGACGTGGCACCTGGTTGGATGTTGGGGGTGGGACAGGAGTCTCACCAGACTGGGTCATGGAGAGATGCAAATGCACATCACACTGCTCCTCGCTTCTTCCCTGCTCTCTGCCACCCTTAGCCCGCCTTCCCTCAGCCCACTCGCTCCCTCCCGGGGTCTCTGGGCAGTGGATCCTTCCCAGAGCCCTTCAACCCACACGTCCAGGGCTCCAAAGGTGAGGAAGGACCCTGGGAACCACCAAGTTCAACCCCTTCATTTCACCGATGGGGAAACTGAGGCTAAGAGGGAGCTAGCTCAGTTGTCTGCCAGCGAGTGGTTGAAGCAGGGTCAGACCCGCTGGGTGCAGCTCCCAGTCCCTCCGGCCTCAGCCCGTGCCATCCAGGATCCACATCGAGCCGCCCCAAACCCCCAGTGGATGCTGGCGACAAACCCCCGGCTGGCGACAACCCCGCGTTTCTCCAGCCATTTTCCACACCACCATGTGGGTTGGAAATGCAGCCCACAGATGCTGGCTTCTCCTTCATGTGAAATCTTTGTCTTTTTCATAGCTAACGAACGTGTTTCAAGCACCACGAGCGTTTCAAGCCACGGCAAAGTTTGTTTTTTGACAGGAGTGGCGCATCTGGGAGAAGTGGGGGCCCCTTTCTTTAATCAGCCTCCGCTTTGAGGTCCCCAGTTCTCCTCTGATTTCTGCCCGGTTTGAAATCCCGGGCGTTCTAGGTAAAAACGGGAAAGGTCAGGTTCCTCAGGCTCGTCTTTCATATGCAGAGCTTGTCCCCCCACTGTGAGGAGGGAGAGTGGGGAGGGGCTGCAGCTAGCGGGTGTGATGGGGCAGTTGCGGGGAGGGGGGCGTGAGACTCAGGCTGTGTCTCCTCTCTGGCACACTGTGCTGCTGCTGCTCCGCTGACAGCCGTGCCCGCAGAAGACCCCCTGGGGCAGGACGCGAGGGGGCAGCTCCCCCTGCCAGCTTCTCCCACTCATCCCCAGAATCGCCACCCCAGCGGGGTTTGGGGACACATCCTGCAGGGCCCGCTGCAAGCCTGGAACTCCTTTGAAGTCTCTCGTCTTATCTTTAGAACTCATGCAAGTTGTGCATTATGCTTCATAACGTTTGAGTATCTGTTGTCGGTATAAAAATCGGGTTTTACAAACTTATTCCTGGGGAAAGCTGGCAAAACGGAGGGAAGCGCTGTGTTCGCCCCCTGCAGCTTCAAACACCCCTGAAACAAGTTGAGGACCCCACCAATGAGGCAGAGCACCCCAACCTTAAGACTCACAGACCAACACGGGTCGGGGGACTGGAGAGTCTGTCCAGAGGCAGGGAAAGGAGGACCCAGTGCCTGGCAGGGGCAGCCCGAACTTCCCTCTGTTAATGCTCCATAAATTCATTTGTTCCACTGATTTTTCTGAGCATCTGAAGGGTGAACGGGAGGGTGAGGCCTCGTACAGCTCCTGTCAGACGGCGACCTGCACCCAGAACCCCCAGCAGCTGGTGAGAGAAGTGGCTGTCCACATCCTGGCTCTGGAGGTTCTGACCCCACAAGTCAGGGGTGGCCCAGGGAGCCAGATTTTAAACGAGCTCCTCCAGGGGATTCAGCTGCAGCCACTGATCAGTCCAGCCTTTCCTTGATCAACTGGCTCCTTCTGGACGCTTCCTTGGATGGGCAGCTCACTACCTCCTGGGTGCACTGAGTACAACATTGAATACAGATGGATGGATGGACAGTCAATTATGGATGAATGGATAATGGATGGATGGACAGATGAGCAGATGATGGATGGATGATTATAGATGGATGGAAGAGGGATGGATGGATGGAAGACAGACGGATGGATGATAGATGGATGGACAGACTAATGGATGTCTGGATCAATGGCATCTGCAGCACTGGCATCTTAGAAGAAAGTCCAGATTACGTTTGGGTGTTTGCCTTTTTTTTCCTTACACCGGTGGAAACTGGGGTCAACGCGGAAAGAGCAGCGAAGAGGCAGATGGCTGGGTGGAGCGCAGAGGGGAAGGGGTAACGTGCTCCCTAGCCTTTCTCCCCTGTGTGCCCCAAGGCTCTGACCACAAGCAGGGATCTGGAGCCTTGACCGAGGGACAAAGTGGTGACAGAACAGAGGGACAAACCAAATGTCCAGGCCACACTGAGCAACTAGCTCTCACTGGCCAGGGGGAGGGGCGGTTTCGCTGGACCTTAAAGATGCTCAGGAGGAGGCTCAGGGAACAGTACGTGCAAAGGCACAGAGGCGGATGAAGAGCAGACTGGTGTCGGGGCTGGGGGGCGTGCGAGGTAGGGGACCTCGAGCAGGGGCCAGGCAACTCAAAGCCTGGCCAAGGCAGCCCCAGGCCAAAGCCTGGCCACTCTGCAGGTCACCTCTCCTTCGAATCCCTTCCGTAGAGGCCATGGGAAATCTAAAATGAGCAGAGGACAAAACTAATAGTGGCAAGAAGTGTCAGGGCCAGCCTGTGCCCCCAGTCAGGAGGAGGGGAGACAGGGATCTCAGAGGAGTGGTGCAGCCAGGCAGTGGACACTGCTGTTCCCCCCGGGGACAGGCCCTCTGAGCTCCAGCTCCCCCGCCGCCCTCGCTGTCTCCGTGTGTAGCCTGCCAGTCCCACGTGGCTGTTTGTCGTAGGAGGCGGGTCTTGGCTTGTGGGCACAGCCATCTACAGCACCCTGGACCCTGGAATCACTTACGGTTTGGTCTGAGGCTTTTGCTGTTAATCGAGAACTGTTTGGATGTCACCCTGTGGTTTGGTTATGACAAGTCATTCATTTCGTACCTGCCCGTTCATTGTCGTTTTGCTCCCTCATGAGCAAAACAGACAAGGGGCTGCTACCGGAAGTCACTGCTTGCTGATAGAAGTCCATGTGGATTCATGCGTTAACGGACAGCTCTTTCTGCTGAATAGCAATTAACCCCTGATTTCAGCCATAAAGTATGCATGCAATTCTCAAACCATGTATTTAAGTGATGGCTGCTGTCCCTATTCAGGGATTATTGCCATCAAAGGGTGCTTGGCGACCTGATAAAGCAGTAATGAGGTAGTCCCTCTTGGGCAGCCATCGGTTAAGTAAACAATGCCTTAGGCTGCAAGAAAAAAGCAGAACACTGATGTGCACTATCTGATAACATGGATGGAGTCATTCACTTTGCGAGTAGCCGCTTACTAGGTGCCCGCTGTGACTTGTGACCTGGTCCTGGGTGGGGCGCTGGGACACTTTGGTGAACAAGGTCATGCTCCCGCGGAGCCTGAGGCAGGGGTTTCCGACACTTCACAGCCACTACAACGCCAGCGTGACAGAAATTCTCATACATCTCCAGTAAGAAAAACAAGAAGATGAAGTTTTCAAACAGCTAAATGCTTTTGATGTAAAAGACTGTCCTGGATTTTGAGATTGGGTTTTTTTTTTTTATTATTTGGGGGAAATGTCTTTTCTTTTAAAAATAATATGTGACACTAAGTGGTAGTTGGGGTTTTGAGTTTTTTTAAACACTTTGCCCAGCAAAATTTAGTTGCCCCGAAACATCTCTGGCCCATGAAATCCTGAAGCTTGGTGCCCTGCTTTGGGGCACCAAGGCCTTCCAAGTCCAGCTTACCTGTCCTCCCAGGGTCCCGTGCTGCTGGCCATCCCTCCTTCCTCGGGTTGCAAGCCACATCTCAGGCTCAGCCTCTGCCACACTGGGCTCCTCGGCCACGCTGGGGTCTAGTTCCCTGCACGGTGGAATGGCAGCCGCCCCCGTCTTATTGACATGGTCTCTCCAGATGCCTGGAAATGTCCTGTGTAAAATCTGGTCCCAAAGCCTCCAGAACCTAATCATCTTGCAAACGGACCGAGATCAGGATCTCGGGATAACAATGCAGATTCCTGGGCCTGTCTTCAGCCCTTCCACCTCAGCCTTTCTGCTGCAACTTGCATGCCTCTGCCGATGGGGAGCTCACCTCCTCTCAGGAGACCCTCCCATCTTGCCACAGTTCCAGTTCTTCGAAAGCATGTGCCCCCTCTGCTTTTTAATCGAGATGCGGTACATGTACGGGAACGCTCCCTTGAGCCCTTTCCGGATCACTGCCCTCCGAGAGTAGCTTTTCCTGTTCTTGATAAACAGGGAATCACAGTGCGTGTTCTCCTGTGCCTGACTGGTTTCTTCCACCGTGACGTCTGTGAGATTTACCCGTTTTGTGGCATACAGCTGAGGTTCGTTCTTGTTCGTGGCTGTTTAGTATTCCGTTGTCAATCTATGCATTCTTCTGTTGATTGACATTTGTTTCCAGCTTCTGCTCATTACAAGTAAAGCCCCTTTGCACATTTTTGAGTGTGTCCCTTGATGAATGGAAGCACTTATTTCTGTTGGGCATATATCTATCTCAATCATTTTACCTTTAACCATTCAGGTAGTGGGTGGCAATACCTCACTGTGCTTTTAATTTGCATGGCTCTGATGAGTAATGAGGAAAATTAACAGTTTCCTGTGCTTGCTTATCAGCCATTTGGATATGTTCTTTGGGAAGTCCCGCTTCAAGCTGTTTGCTAATATGGGGGGAGGGGGTTGTTTGTCTTTTATTGATTTAGAGACGTTTTCAAATATATTCTGTATACGAGGCTATTGTTGGGTATCGTGTTGACACTATTTCCTCTTAGGCTGTGCCTTTTAACTCTCTGAGTGGTCTTTTGGTGAACTGAAGTTTCTCATTTTAATGAAGCCCACTTTATCAGTCTTTCCTCCTATGGATAGTGTCTTTTCTGTCCTGTTTAAGAAATCTCGGCCAACCCCAAATCCGGACTTGACAGTCGGTGCCAGCTAAGGGTGGCGGCTAAGAACCCCGTTTCTGGTGCCTGAAGATCTAGGT
Organism: Eidolon helvum; assembly: GCA_000465285.1. Classification (NCBI taxonomy): domain Eukaryota; kingdom Metazoa; phylum Chordata; class Mammalia; order Chiroptera; family Pteropodidae; genus Eidolon; species Eidolon helvum. The sequence continues at coordinate 14,628 of KE776759.1, forward strand.
TTGAACCCCAGTCCTGCTGCTTTCCTGAGCCTCAGTCTCTCCACCTGTAAAACGGGGGTGCCTCCTCGTGGGACTGTTAGGGGCACGAACGAGCTAACGCGTGCGCCACGCTTGGTCGGCGTTAACCATGGTGGTCCTCCTTTCCCTGTCGAGAGCTCCATCTGGACTCTTCTGAGGTTCAAGCAGTCGCCTGAAAGGACACTTGGCCACTTGCTGCCCAGAGCCTGGCTGCTGTACCCCACTGCCCTGGCCGGCCAGCAGAAACAGCAGGCCAGCGGCCCAGCCCCCTGTCCCCAGGGGCTGTTTGTGCCCTGCCAGGGTGGTAACTTCCAGTCTGGCCCAGCCCTCTCCTTTGAAGGGTGAGGGGACAGGAGGAGAGGGAGAAGGACTGCCCCAGGTCCCAGTGAGGCCATGCCCTCCCCTCCCCCACGCCTGCGTGTCCTGTACAGAACCTAAGCACCACCCTCTTGCTGTGTTTCAGTGGGGACGCCGTACTACATGTCACCGGAGAGGATCCACGAGAACGGCTACAACTTCAAGTCTGACATCTGGTCCCTGGGCTGCCTGCTGTATGAGGTGAGCCCGGCAGTGTTTAGTGGGGCCCGGGGCTGCGTGATGTCTGCCCGTGGCATCAGCACCGTCTGGGGGCCGTCCTCCACCCCGCCTGGTCCGGCATCTGCCTGAGCAGCAATGTCAGGCGGGAGGAGGTTGTTGGCGGGGGGGCCAGCCGCGGGGCCGGGGCCGGGCCCCCCCCGGGCGCCGCCCCCTGGTCTGCTCAGGTCTGGGAAGGGAGACAGACTAGAAGCCGACAGGAAGTTCAGCGTCTTGCTTGTGCAATGGAGGAGCACAGGCCGGGGAGTCTGGTGGCCCCAGGTACCTACTGCACCTGTCCCGGTTTCCCTGGCAACCAGGCTGTTTGTGTTTCCTGTTCGTCCTTCACCCTGTGGGTCAGGCCCTAGGTGGGGCGCCCGCCTGGGTGGCTGCAGTGGATCAGGAGCGCAGAGCAGCTCCTGGCCCCCGTGGATGAGAGAGGGCCGAGTCGTGTGTCCTTCCCCCAGCCCTGTCTCTCCCCACACCCCCGGTGGCCAGGTGGGTTCTGCTGGGAGCTTCAGGAGCAGAGAGGGTGGGGGTGAGCTTGGGAAGGAAAACGGAGGGAGGAAATGTGGATGGGTTCAGTGTCTTTAGCAACAGAAGAGATGAAAGTGAGAACCGTCCTCAGCAAGGGCCGGGCGCCCCATGTACCCGCACACTCACACCAGCCCCAGCTTTGCTGAAAACGAATTAAAACCAGGTGGCAAAGGGGTGGGGGAGTCGCTGGGTCGCACAGAACCTCTGTGGCACGGGTGTTTGTCACCCAAGATGAGTCGTGACTTTGGGTCTCTCCAGCACACCTCTGAGTCCAGGCGCCTCGGGTGAACACTGACCACTGAGGCTGCCGAGGCCAGTGACAAAGGCAAGCGCAGGTCATGCATTAAGCAGACTGTCCCCGGGCTCGACGCCCCACATCAACAGCCCTGTCTCCGCCCCTACCCTGACCCGGGACTGTGCAGGGGCTTCTGACCCACCTCTAAGTGGGCATCAACCACCCGATCATCGGTCCTGAGGTGGACGGGCTTTTGCTCTGTGTCTCTCAGGACCAAGCAAATGACCTCAGCATAGCTGGAGGCCAGGGGATGCCATTTTGAACTTGTGTGTGTGTGCGTGTGTACACGTGCATGCGTGCAATCGCTTATCCGTGGTAACGTGGGTGAGAGACATGCAAGGTCCTAGTGTGGACCCAGAAGGACCCGAGTTCAAAGCTCGGCTCCCCACTCAGCTCCTAATATCCGCAGGGCAGGTCAGCACCCCCAGGAGCTTCCGGTGACCCAAGTATAAAATGGGGTCACACCCTGCCCCATCGTGAGGCGTGAATGGCGCCTGGCTCAGAGGAGGCCCTGGGGCAGCGGAGGTTAGGTCTCAGAAGCGTTGTCTGTCCCTTCTAGCCATTGTCTGTCCCTTCTAGCTGTCCAGGAGCCCGCTGGCCAGTGTAGGCCCGGCAGTGGTCTGCGGCCCACCTCTGAGCGAGGCTCTGCAGCCGGCCACCTTTTCGTTTTTGCTTTGGCCAAGGGGAAGCCAAAGTGCAGCTTGTCTTCCTCCCCCATGGAAGTCTCAGCTTTGTCCTTGAAGATACCGTCCCTGGTCCAGATGATTTGGTCCTTATTTTTCCATTTGTGTTTGGGATTTTCGTAAGCTGTGTCCTGCTCTGTGAGCCATGAGGGTCTCTAAATGTAAACCAACAGGCACGCTGGCTGCCCAGGGTGGGACGGGGACACACGTCCCCAGGGCCGGCGGGAGGACGGCAGCTGGCCCTCAGCAGGAGGGCCGACCCTGCTCCCTGCCTGAGCCCTTGTCCCAGCTCCTAGAGGCGGAGGCAGCGTGCACTGGCCCGCACCGCCCACCCCGGCGGCTTCCGGGCCAGACCCGGAGCGGTCCTCGTCACGAGCCTTTGAATGCGTGTCTCACATGGCAGTATCCCTTAGCGGCTCCCCGGCACGGAGGCTCTGGGTCACCGGGTTGACTTATTTGTTGGCAGTGTGTGGGGCCACGCAGTTGCCGCCTGGGAGGGACACACTGGCAGTGGGAAGTCAATGAAATCAATCAAGTCCTTTGGGCATTGATGTCCTTGGGGACAGTGGGTGCTGATCTCATCCTAATGTCCCCGGACCTCCCACGCAAAACAGGGGACGTGGCTGACGTGGCCGGCTGTGGCCAACCCCTCCAAGGGCAACGGGCAGCAGGGGCCCTGGGGCTGCCACCCCGCCCCCCCTCCCCCCGCCCCCCGGGGAAGCCACCCCGTCCCCACTCCCCCAGCCCTGCGGGGAAGCGGAAGCAGATGTTTTCCCAGCAGACAGGCAGGGAGACGCGTCGGAGCCCGGGGCCTGGTAATTGGAAGGAAACGCCCCACAGGCACGGCGGGCACTCCCGATCCGTGGCCCGCGGGGTGTTCTAGGGCGCCCCCACCTCCCTGGGCCTCATCTCAGGGCCGGTGCAGCCCTAGTGGGGCACGGCCGAGCCGG
>KE776763.1:3724-13951 GCA_000465285.1 Eidolon helvum
TTATTGTAGTAATACAGTATGATTTTTTAACATAACTATATGAATTTTTCATTAAAATGGTCACCCTTTCCTATTGTAGCATGCCCAAAGTTATAAAAATCTCTTTTAAAGTAATTTATACTGAATTAATCCAAAAGTAACTGTGACACTTTAGAAAAGACATTTATTCTACTGCATATTTTAAGTATCTAAGATACAGCCTGATCAATAGCAGGTTACTGGAAAAAAACATAAAGCATGGCTTTCTTTAAGGAGTGAGTCACTTGGGATCACGGAGTAACATGGAGATCTGATGAATATTCTGTATTCCCAAAGACAGCATAGTCACTTGTTCTAACCCCAGGGAAAACAAAATAAATATTAATTCCTTTTTTGAAAACTTCCCAGGGTCTTACTTATTGAAAACTACCAACATAATATCACTCATCAACAAATTACTTTCCTTGTTAGGTAGGAAAATGACTTCTGTTATTTTGAGTTTATTTATAATTGAATATTTTGGGTCTGAAAGAAATGTATTTTGGTGTGACTCATGAGTTCATCTTGGAGTTTGTCAAACTTCTTGGATGTTTATATTCATGACTTTCATCAAATTTAGGAAGTTTTCGGCCATTATTTCTTCAAATATTATCTAGTAATATTATAAATCTTTCTTCATGTGCATCCCCATTACCCAGGTTAATTTGCTCCTCTTAGCAACAGTGCCAGGTACAAAGATCACATATGAAAGTAGCACTGTTGTTCTTGATTTCAGTATTTTATTCTCTAAAACAGGAAAGTCCAATGTATTTAACAAGAGAGAGATAGAATGAATTAAACAAGTAAAATATAACAATTAGTAGGAGAGGAAATGACCCCGTTTTCATCACTCTTAAAATGATACAGTATACCTTTCAAAATGATGCAAAACTTATTATTCCATAATTTAAATGTTACTTACATTTTTACTGCCTTTTTAAATGAATAAAAAGATCTTCAGTGTATTATATGAAGAACATCCTATTGTAGGCTGAGTGGAAATATGGCAGAGTGGAGGAAGAAATTTAAAAGTAATAGAAGAAATCAATTGATTTTATATTAAATTTGGCATATATTCCCTGTTAACAAAACATGAAGCTATTGGCATATATGAAATGGAAAAATACACACACATACACACACACGTGCATGCACATCTTCTTTATCCGTTCATTCATCAATGGACACAGGTTATTTCTATATCTTGGCTATTATAAATAATGCTGCAATGCACATAGGAGTCCATATATCTTTTCAAATTATTGTTTTCATAATCTTCAGATAAATATTCAGAAGAGGAATCATTGGTCCATCCCTTTACTTTCAATCTATTTGTATCTTTGTATCTAAAGTGTGTCTCTGGAACATGGCATATAGTTGGATTTTTAAAATCCAGTCTGATAATCCCTGCCTTTTGGTTGAGTTGTTTAATCCATGCATATTTAATCTTATTTTTATATGGTTAGGTTTACACCTGCCAATTTACTTTTTGTTTTCTATATTTTGAATATTTTTCATTCCTCTATCCCTCATTTACTGCTTTCTTTTTCACTAAATATTTTACTTCCCTTAATGAATTTTCAATATTTAAGTTACTTCCTTACTGTTTCTAAGGTTTAGCATGTACATCTTAATTTACCATAATCAGCTTCAAACTTATACTAAATGCAGTGAGACATAGAAATATTTCTCCTATATAGCTCTATTCCCTTTTACTCTTAATGGTATAACTATCATAATATTACATCAAAAATGTCACACACTTAACAATACATTATTATAGGTATTGCTTTATATAATTTTAAGACTGGTAGAGTAGAGAGATGAAAGAAGAACAAGTATTATTATAGCTTCTGTTATGTTAACATTATTTGTCACTTCTGGTTTTCTTAATTTTTCCTGTAGATTCGAGTTACTAACTGAAGTTGTTTCTTTAGCCCAATACAGTTTTGCTCCCACTCACCTCATTTGTGTGTTATTGGCAAATATATTACATTTCTATGTGTTATATGCCCAACAATGCAGTACATATATATTGTTTTATACAGTTGTTTTTAGAATCTTTTAAGAGAAGAAACAGAAATTTGTATTTATACTGCCTTTTATAATTACATAATTATTCTTACTTGTGCCCCTTGTTTTTCTTCTTGTGGATTCAGATTACCATATGAGATCACTTGTTTTCAAACTAAGGAACTTCCTTAATATTTCTTGTTAGTCAAGTCTGCTACCAGTAAATTCTCTCACTTTTTGTTTATTAGAGATATTATTTCATATTTATGTTTGAAAGATAGCTTTTCTGGATATAAGATTCTTGGTTGACAGTTTTCATTTTTCTTTGAGCACTTCAATAGTATTATCCCACTGTTTTCAGGCCTCCCTTGTTTCTGATGAGAACTCAACTTTTATTGGAGTTCCTTTGAAAGTGACAAGTCATTTTCTCTTGCTGTCTGTCAAGGTTTTTTATTTGGCTTTTAGGATTTTTGCTATGATATATCTGTAGATCTTTTTGTGCTTATCCTACTTGGAATTAATTGAGCTTCCTACAGGTGTAGATTAATGTTTTTCAATACATTTGAGTGGTTTTGGGCCATTATCTCTTCAAATATTTTTTTCTGCTCCTTTCTCTCCTCTCCTGGTTCTCTCACTATGTATCTGTCAGTGCACTTAATGGTGCTCCACTTTTCTCTGTGGTTCCATTCATTTTCCTTCATTTGTTTTCTCTCTGTTCTTCTGATAGCATAATCTCTATCGATCAGTCTTAAGTCCACTAATTCTCCTGACAGTTCTAATATACTCTTAAGCCATTCTAGTGAATTTTTCATTTCTGCTATTGTACTTTTAATCTCCAGAATTTTCATTTGATTTTTTTTTTGTAATTTCTATCTATTTACTGGTATTCTCTATTTGATGTGATATGACATTATCATCACAATTTACTTCTTTAATCATGGTTTCCTTTAGTTCTTGGAACATATTTATAATGGCTACTTTTAAGTCTTTGTTTAATTCATTATGTAGCCACTCAGGCAGATTCTGTTGCCTGCTCTTTTTTTTCTAGTGTATAGGTCATACTTTCCTATCCACATACATGTCTTACTATTTTTTTTTGCCAGAAACTAAACATTTTAGATAATATTGCAACTCTGTGTTCTTCCCCCTTCCCAGGGCTTGTTATTGTTATTTGCTTGTTTGTTTGTTTAGTGAATGGCTGGATTATTTTAGTGAAGTCTAGTCCACCTTGCAATGTTAAGCATTTGGTGTTGCCCCTCAAAGAGTACAACCTTGGGTATGCATACAGTCACCCTGAAATGACAGTAGTTTTTGCAAGGCTTACTTGGGCTATTTCTTTCCCTGATCGGACACAGCTACTAATTACAAGCTAATTGCTCTGTTGTTTTCAACAATGCCCTGGAGCATAAATTGTTCTGCAGACTAATCCAATCAAATTCAAACACTTTTGATGGCTAGTTCCTGAGGTCAGTTTTTGAAATTTGTTTGGATCCCAGGAGGGCTACTCCCAGTTATCTCTTTACTCAGTTCTCTTCTGCAAACTACTCAGCCTCCAGATTAGCCTGTATATTCAATAAATCTATCAAACTCTTTCCACTTGCCTTTGATTACAACCTCCACTCTTTTTGAGAGTACCCTTAGGCTTGAACTCCTAGACTCTGTTGCAAATGACATCTGTTTCTTTGAGCAGATGCACAGCTTCTTCTCCTAGGCCAGATCTCTGATACATTGCTCTGGAACTGGATATGGGGACAGTGGTGTGCTTATCTCTGAGTAACATTGCCACTTTAGGAGCTGAGCACAAGGTCTGAGCCTCACATTTTCTTGGCTTGCCTCTCCAAGCTTGAAACTACTTACTGCCTTACAGTCACAATTATAAAAAAACGCAATTGCCTTACAAGGGCAATTAGGGCCCTAGTATTCTCAGCAATACTACACTGAAGGTGGATACTCTGTCCCAGCAGTGGAGACTAAGGTAAAAGGAGCCCCCACCTCTCAGCCAGAATTGCCTAGAATATAGACTAAACAATTGGTAGCTGTGGATAGGATAAGAAATGGTGAGGTCCTGCCCCTCCCAGGAAGATAACCCTCTAACAGGGAGCTGGAAGAGAGTGTGCCCTAGGCTCTGGGCTACACCTGTCTAGAGTGGAGCTGGAAAGAGTACTAAAGAGAAGTTTTGGGTTAAATATTTAAGGCTTTCACTGTTCTTGGGGAATTTCAGCATTTTTTTTTTAAAAAATTACACATTTCCTAATCTGCTATATGCCCTTAGAACCACTTTGAAAGACTTTAAATATTTGGGTTTTTATCCTTAATAATTTTTACCAGTTTCACTTGTAAGTAGATCCAGAGTTCCTCATGATATCAAGTTGAAAGTCTGTCTATCTCCCTACATTTAGATTATAAATCAGATTTTACACATAGGCCTTTATTATGGTCTACTTATTTCAAGTCTCAGTATGCTCCCAACTTTACTTAACGGAAGCTTTCCTTTGATCTATGACCTCCAGTTTTATTTGACCTGTGCCATATTACCCTTTCATCCCACTCTTAGCTTTGGAATCCAAACAAAAACAGTGTAGTGAATGTAAACAATTTTATTTGAAATGCATTTTTGTTACTTAATCTTTTTTGTGTGGGGGGGAGTTAGGTCTACTTTATCAATAAAGAGCTCAGATCCTTAAAGAGAGGAATGCTAAATAGATTCCACTGAAGACAGGGAGAAAATGGTAAAATCAAAAAGGATTCCAAAGCAAAAACAATCAGACCTAATTCATATTACAGTCTAATTATTGGGTAAAGGTTTGTATATGACTTTTTTTTTAATTTGGAAGCTTTTTTCTTTTTCAATTGCAGTTGGCATTCAATATTTTATATTAGTTTCAGATATAGAGCATAGTGGTGAGACATTTATATAATTTATGAAGTGATCCCCCTAATTAGTCTAGTACCCACCTGGCACCATATATAGTTATACAATATTATTGACTGTGTTCCCTATCCTGTACTTTACATTCCCATTACTATTTTGTAACTACCAATTTGCACTTCTTAATTCCTTCACCTTTTTCACTTAGCCTCTCAACCCCTTCCCATCTGGCAACTATCAGTTTCTTCTCTGTATCTAAGAGTCTGTTTCTGTTTTGTTTATTCATTTATCTTGTTCTTTAGATTTCACAATGTAAGTGAAACCATATGGTATTTGTCTTTCTCTGTCTAACTTATTTCACTTACAGTAATACCATGTAGGTTCATCCATGTTGTTAAAAATGGTAAGATTTCATTTTTTGCTGAGTAGTATTTCATTCTATTCATTCACTGATTGATGGACACATGAAAATATAAAATATTTTTGTCCACTTCCTACGGTTTGATATAGTGCCATGAAATTCAACTTTCCATCAAATTAATTTGCAAATGTTATTTTAATAATGCTAAAAATCATCCTGTATTTAGATCTCAAATCATCAGTTTCCAACCCACATTTTATTATAGACCAATATTCTTTGCCAGAGCTGAAGAAGGCAAGGAAGGGCTGTGGAAAAGGAATGTGAGCCACAGGGGAGCTCTCAATGAGGAAAGGTTTGGTAGGACTCATGGGGAAAGTGAGTACTAGAAACTTCTGGTTGTCCTTAGATTGACAGTAAGAAACATTGTTTGATTGTTATTTGGGTTGATTTCAAGAGAATCCACTTCTAGGCTTTATGAAACAAACATAAAGACTGCTTTTGCTTGTTGCCAACCCAGTTTCCACTTTAATTTCAAAATCACAACTGAGATTATTCCAGTAAACAGTCATAGCTTCTACTTTTACCCCTCTCTCTTCACTTAGTACTCAATAGCAGTACTTCTCAGCTTTAATATGCCAGAACTTTAGGAAGATTTACTTTGTATTTTGGCTCTAACCTAAATAAATCTATTATCAAAATATACAGATGTATTTTAGTGCATTGATGTCAGCACAGAATTGATTCACTCTCCTTTCCATAGATTAGAGGAAAATAGCTTTGAACTGAGCACAAAAGTATGTTCTCTCATTTTTGTATTGTTTGTATGTTTAAAAAATGACTCTTGTAAGAGATTTCAGGTGAAGTAAGAATTATTGAGATGGAAATAGATATTAAGCAGCCATATGTCCAAGATATCAGCCTGAATTCTGGAAAAAAACCTTTGATAACCTCAACTATTATGCTTCTCAACTTTCTGATGGCCAGGATATCCAATACCAAAGCTTGACATGAGCTTTCCATTGGAGCATAGAGAAGAGGCATGGGTGAAGGAACTACAAGATTCCAAAGAAATTAAACAGTTACTGGAGTCCAAGATAGGTAAGTAATTGTTCATTGATATTAGAGAAGAAAGAAAAGAAAAATTCAACCTTAATCAGGGTAAAAAGTTTTGGATTCTATTTAGGAATTTCTATATTCCTACTGGTACTTTAATATAACCCTTCATTTTTCCCTCATGTTCTTTTTTCTGTGGGACATAGTGACATATGCAGCTTCTGTTTCTTCTCCTAGGTTTTGAGATCGGGATAGAAAATGAAGAAGATACTTCAAAACAGAAAAAAATGGAAAATATGTACCCGTTTCTTGTTACTTTAGAGGGGAATGCTCTCCATGGTCCCATTTTGCCAAAAGACTATGTACAGTTAGAAAATCAATGGGAAAACCCTCCAGAGGATTTACAGACAGATTTAACAAAACTTATAGATCATCAGAACCCCTCTGCCGGAGAGACAGCTGAGAGCTCCAGCTTGGAAGAACCTCTCAACCCTAGACCCCATAAGAAAAAAAGTCCAGGAGACAAACCTCATCGATGTTCTCAGTGTGGAAAATGTTTTGCCCGGAAGTCACAACTTACAGGGCACCAGAGAATTCATTCAGGAGAGGAACCTCATAAATGTCCTGAATGTGGAAAAAGATTTCTTCGTAGTTCAGACCTCTATAGACACCAACGACTTCACACAGGGGAGAGGCCCTATGAATGCACTGTGTGTAAAAAGCGATTCACTCGGCGGTCACACCTTATAGGGCACCAGAGAACCCATTCTGAAGAAGAGACGTATAAATGCCTTGAGTGTGGGAAAAGCTTTTGTCATGGATCAAGTCTTAAAAGACATCTGAAAACTCATTCAGGTGAAAAACCTCATAGATGTCACAACTGTGGGAAAAGTTTTAGTAGACTAACAGCTCTTACTTTGCACCAGCGAACTCACACTGAAGAGAGACCGTTTAAATGTAATTATTGTGGGAAAAGCTTTAGACAGCGACCAAGCCTTGTTATTCATTTAAGAATTCATACAGGGGAGAAGCCATACAAGTGCAGTCATTGTTCTAAAAGCTTCAGACAGAGAGCAGGCCTTATTATGCAAAGCTTCAGACAGAGAGCAGGCCTTATTATGCACCAAGTCACTCACTTTAGAGGACTTCTTTAAGAATTATTATAGTAAACAGGTCCTACAGAAATTGACACTAACTCAAAAACAAATCTTAACCTGTAACAGCAGTCTGTCTTGGAAGAATCTTTTTATGAGCTTATAAGAGTAACTTTTTTTTTTTTTACTATTTTAAAAACCCATCTCCCAAGGCATATGAATTCTAGAGTATCCAGCTATTCTTGTAACTTTCCTAGATTTGATTTGTATTGTCTGTACAACTTTTTTTTTATGACAATGAAAATTTTTATGTCCCAAGCCAGCCATATCAGATGTAAGCATAAAGCATATAGATAGGTTCAATATAATGAATAACCATGTCTATCTGACATATCTATTATAGGAGCACCATAATTATCTGTTGTCATAAAGGTGATTATATTAGTTCAAAGCTTTATATGTATACCAAGTTGCAAGAAAGGAGACAGTGTATTTTGTCAAACAATAAATATGTGTCAGGAACACATGGATAAAGAGGATTTCATTTGCCTCATAAGAACTGGGTTATTTCCATTGACAATTTTTATGTTTAAGGAAATTATAAGATTTTTTTTTTTGAAATTAAGATTTTAACTTTTACTTTTGAATTTTATGAAGTTTGCTAGTCTGCCTAGTTGGCAGCCTGGGGTGATGCTGTTTAGAGCTATTAATTTGATTTCTTTTGTTCAAAGAATAAGTTCTATGTGGGAGAATCCATTTGATAGTTGAAGTCATACAAATTGAACCTAATTTAATTTAGATTGACTGAGGAGCTGGTGCCCAGTGCTTTTTACTCTCCTTTACTATTCAGCTATATGTCTCTCAGTGCTTTTTAAATTTTGCTTATTCTTTAATTCAGAGCCTCCCAAAGTGTGTGTCATAGAACACTTAGTTCTATAATATATTCTGAAAATAAGTTTGGGAATCCCTTCCTGCTGTTTCTCTTTTCTGTATTCACAGTGCACATCAGCATATGAGAATCTCTGACAGGTCTTTCAGTAAAGGCAGAAAAAGCACCTCTTTTTTCTCAATGTTTTGAAAACCTATTTGACCCCAGAACCCTTTTTCGTGTGTACCCAGTAACAACCCACAGAACTAGTATTCTGAAAATATTCCTTGGAATGTATTACCTTTAACAAATATTTCTATAGCTATCAGTATAGTCTTGTTGCTTTTAAGCCTAGTTATCTCCAATCATTTCAAGGGTGTTATGAAAAATTCTTTACACATATACATTTTTATATAATACACACTCAAACATACATACATATCATTTTAAGGAGGTGAGGGTCACTAATCAAGATAATTTTTAAGTTGCTCAGTGATTCACATCCTCTGAATTTTACTTATAATCACATACACACATTGCTACTTATATAAATTATTCTTATATAATCATGATAATGACTCAAGTTTCTGTAGCAAGGGAAGAACTCTCTGTATCAGTTAAAGCTGTTAATACATGAAAATATTCAGTCTAGTTCCTTGTTATGAGATATAACAAATAGGATATTCAGATATTTTCCCTTTATGAAGATACCAGTCATCCTTTCCTTAAACTAGAATTAGGAGAAGTGTATTTTTTCTATTTCATTGAAGTTCTTGGAAGTCATATTTATTATAAGTATTTTTGGGGTGTCTACTATGTACCTAACTAGTCCTGCTATAGGCTTAATGGAAACTATAGTAAAGAAATTAATTCATGGGTCAAGTTCATAAAGAGTTTATAATAATTTTAGTTAAGAGTTGGGAAACAAAGGGAGAACAATGCAAGAGAGTTTGTGTTAAGTGCCAAATCATATCAAGTGCTAGAGCCAGGATATATCTTTAATTCTTGTCGTCCCGGTCCCTGTATGATGCTGCTTATAAGTGTAGGGTTAAAATTGAAATCCTAGTAGCAATAAAATGTAATGGGGGAGGAGTCTGAATGTAGAGATGAAAAATACCGAATGTAATGGCTTCTCTTTTCTCTTGTGGAATTGCATTCCAACCAGAATAGTGCCTTAGAATGGATGTGCCCAACTGCTCTGTATCTATGCAATATTTTAATAAAGTGGAAATATATATGCTTTTTTCTGCTCAATCATACTACCTAATTATTTGCACAACTTAGAGCTGCTTCCATGAGCAGTGGCAACAGCACCACAACTGACTCCTGCCCTCACCCTAAGCTGGAATCACTTTACTTTCTGTAACTATGGTGCTGGGTTTACGCATCATTTTTAGCACTTAATACAGTCAATTTTAGCAATAGGGTTAGTCGAAATCATAATATGAACTGCATCCTCCCCCTCATCTATATCATAAACACACGTGACTGGATTTTACAAGGTAGACAACATTCATTATTCATTTCTTTGTTACAGTGCCCTGTATATAATAAGCACTAATAAATATTTGTGTTAGTGAATCAAGAAATATGTGAAATAGTTATTGGGAAAAGACTATAGTTTGAACATTGTGTGGATGTGCCTAATTATACTTCAAAAAGATAAGGATGAAGTACAATACCTACCTCCTGAATACTATGAAGGGCAAAAACAGTACCCACGTTGTAAGTACTATGAAGATTAAATGAAATATGTTTGTTCAATCCCTACACAGTATAAGCTTTCAATAAATATCTAGCATGTTGTATTTTAATTCTTTGTTGTTTAATGATAAGAGCATTTAAGGTTATGGATTTTCCTCTAAATATGTCTTCAGTCACGTCCCAGTTTTTATATATAATGTTTGCATTAATCAGAATTCTCCAGACAAATAGAACATATATATATATA
>AWHC01110789.1:0-15191 GCA_000465285.1 Eidolon helvum
TATTATATTAGCTTGAAGTGTACATCATAGTTATTTAACATTTATATACCTAAAGAAGGATCATTATGGTAAGTCCAACAATCTTCTGACACTATACAATGCTATCACAATATTATTGACTATATTCTCCTATGCTGTACATTACATCCCCATGACTTACTTGTTTATACCTGGAAACTTGAACCTCTTATTTCCCTTCACCTTTTTCCATGCTTTAAATTTTTCAATTAAAGTTGACATGCAATATTATTTTATCTTGGTTTCAGCTGTACCGCACAGTATTTAGACATTTGTATAATTTATGAAGTGATCCCCCTAACTAATCTAGTACTAACCTGGCACTATATATAGTTATTGCGATATTGACTATATTCTCTATGCTATACTTTACATCCCCATGATTATTTCATAACTACCAATTTGTACTTCTTAATCTTGTCACCTTTTTCACCCCAGCCCCCAACTCCCCTTCCATCTGGAAACCATTGGCTTGTTCTCTGCATCTATGAGTCTGTTTTATTTATTCATTTATTTGTTCTTTATATTCCACAAAAAGTGAGATCACATGGTATTTGTCTTTCTCTGTTTAATTTATTTCATTTACCATAATACCTTCCAGGTCCATCCCCCCCCCCACAAATGGTAAGATTTTATTCTCTTTTTATGGCTAAGTAACACCTATTGTATATATGTACTTCTTTTTATCCAATCATCTATTGATGGGCAGTTAGTTTGTTTCCATATCTTGACTATTGTAAATAATGCTTCAATGAACATAAGGGTGCACATATCTTTTCGAATTAGTGTTTTGAATTTCTTCAGATAAATATTCAGAAGTGGAACTGCTGGGCCATAAGGTAGTTCTATTTATAAGTTTTTAAGGAAACTCTATACTGTTTTACACTGTGGCTGTACTAATTTGTAATCACATCAACAATTCAAGAAGGTTTCCTTTTTTCCACATCCTCATCAACATTTGTTGTTTGTTAATTTATTGATGATGACCATTCTGACAGGTATAAGGTGATATTTTATTGTGATTTTAATTTGCATTTCTCTGATGACTAGTGCTGTTGAGCATCTTTTCATATTAGCCATCTATTAGCCATTCTATTAGCCATCTGTATGTCCTCCCCCCCCAAATGTCTGTTCAGGTCCTCTGTTCATTTTTTAATTGGATCGTTAATTCGTGTGTGTGTGTGTGTGTGTGTGTGTAGTGGGTTTTTTTAAAATAAATTTGGGATATTAACCCTTTCTTGGATATGTCAGTGGCAAATATTTTCTCCCATTCAGTGGCTATCTTTTCATTTTGTTGGCAATGTCCTTTGTTATGCAAAAAATTTTAGTTTGATGTAGTCTCACCCCCTTATTTTTTTCTTTTGTTTCTCTTACCCAAGGCAACATATCAGAAAAAAAATATATTACTAAGAGCAATGTCAGAGAGTTTACTGCCTATGTTTTCTTCTAGGAGTTTTATGGTTTCAGGTCTAACATTTCAATCTTTATTCCATATTAATTTATTCTTGAATATGTTGAAAGAAGGTGGTCTAGTTTCATTTTTTTAAATGGATCTGGCCAGTTTTCCAAACACCATTTATTGAAGAGGGGGGGGGGGGGGGGGGGGGTATTCTTGCCTCTTTTTTCATAGAATAATTGACCATATAGTCATAGGTTTATTTCTGAGCTTTCTATTCTGATCCATTGATCTACATGTCTGTTTTTATGCCTGTACTATGATCTTTTGATTACTATAGCCCTGTAGTATAGTTCAATATCAGATATTATGATTCTTCCGACTTCGTACTTCTTTCTCAAGATTTCTATGGCTATTTAGGGTCTTTTATGGTTTCAGGTAAATTTTAGGTTTATTTGTTGAGGTTCTGTGAAAAATGCCATTGGTATTCTGATAAGAACTGCATTGAATCTGTACATTGCTTTGGGTAGTATTTGATTATGGTAATCCTTTGCATCCATGACCATGGTATATGCTTCCACTTATTTGTATCTTCTTCAATTTCTTTTCAATGTCTTATAACATTCCAAGTACAAGTCTTTTATCTTTTTGGTTAAATTTATTACTAGGTATTTTACTTTTTTGATACAATTATAAGTGGGACCTTTTAAAAATTTCTCTTTCTGATAATTCATTATTAGTCTATAGAAATGCAACCAATTTCTGAATATTAATTTTGTATTCTCCTGCTTTACTGAATTCATTTATCAGTTCTAATAGTTTTTTGGTAGAATCTTTAGGGTTCTCTATATATAGTATTATGTTATCTGCAAATAATGAGTTTTACTTGTTCCTTTCCAATCTAGATGCCTTATATTTTTCTTGTTTGGTTGTTATGGCCAGGACCTCCAACACTATGCTGAGTATAAGTGGTGAAAGTGAACATCCTTGGGGGGTTCCTGATCTTAAAGAAAACACTTTTAGCTTTTCCCCATTGAGTATGTGGTTTTATCATATATGGCCTTTATTATGTTGAAGTATGTTCCCTCTATTCCCATTTTTCTGAGAGTTTTTATTATAAATAAATGCTGGATTTTATCAGCTGTTTTTTCTGCATCTATTGATGGGATTATATGATTATTATTCTTTATTTTGTTTATGTGATGTATCATATTAATTGGTTTGCCAACATCAAACCAACCTTGCACTCCAGGAGATAATCCCACTTAATCCGATGAATAATTTTTTGAATGTATTGCTGAATACAGTTTGTTAATATTTTGTTGAGAATTTTTACAACGGTGTTCATCAGGGATATTGACCTATAATTTTCTTTTTCTCTTTCTTTCTTCCTTCTTACCTTTCTTTCTTTCTTTCTTTCTTAGTCTTTGTCTGACTTTGGAATCAGGATAATGGTGGCCTTGTAAAATAAACTTGACAGCCTTCCATTCTCTTGAATTTTTTGATAAATTGGGTTAATTTTTCTTTGGTAAAAATCAACTGTGAGACCATCTAGTCCAGGACTTTTGTTTTTTGAGAGTTTTTGATTACCGATTCAATTTTGTTAGTAGTAATTAGTCTGTTTAGATTTTCTGTTTTTTCTTGATTCAGTCTTGGACAATTGTATGTTTCCGGGAATATATCCACTTCTTCCATATTGTCCAATTTGTTGGCATGTAATGTTTGTTGTAATTTCTTATAATTTTTTTGTATTTCTGTCATGTCAGTTGTCACTTCTCCTCTTTCATCTCTAATTTTATTAATTTGGGTCCTCTCTTTTTCTTGATGAGTTCCATTAAAGGCATATTCATTTTTTTTATCTTTTCAAAGAACCAGCTCTTTGTTTTATTAATTTTTTTTGTCTCTCTGTTCTCTATTTCATTTATTTCCATTCTAATTTTTATTATTTCCTTCCTTCTACTGACTTTGGGTGATCTTTATTATTCCCTTCTTTTTACTCTCTTTGAGCTTTGTTTGCTGTTCTTTTTCTAGTTCTTTTAGGTGTAGGTTTAGATTGTTTGAGATTTTTCTTGTTTCTTGAGGTCTGCTATGAATTTCCCTCTTAGGACTGCTTTGGCTGTGTCTCATAGATTTTTTTTTTTTTTTTTAAGAGAGGGAAGAAGGGGAGTCATTCATTGTGTTTTCATTTTCATTTGTCTGAAAGTATCTTTTAATTTCTTCCTTCATCTTACTGTTAATGAATTCATTATTTCTTTGTTGTTTGTTTTTGAAAATTCATCATTATAGTGAAGGGCTTGGTACTACATCAAAAACAGGCAAAAGTTTCTATAATTTTCATTTATTGTTTAGGATACTTTGAAGTTATTTACGTAACTATTTTTAAAACAAATAGACATTATTTATTTGAAAAGTTAGTTGAAAAGTTACTTCTATTTGAGAGATGTTTTCACTTCTGTTCTAGAGACATCTATATTTCAATCAGAATTCCAGAGACAGAAAAACAAGAAATTTCTCATAGGAAAATTTCAATCCTAGGGAAAAGGAATGAGATAACTTCAGGATCTGGGCTTTGTATCATACTGAAGCACTAATAGAAAAGTGGTCATCCCTTGCAGGAGGCCAGCCCCAGAAATTAACCCAATTTCTTTCTCAAACTATTCTAAAAAATTCAAGAGAATGGAAGGCTGTCAAGTTTATTTTACAAGGCCACCATTATCCTGATTCCAAAGTCAGACAAAGACTAAGAAAGAAAGAAAGAAAGAAAGGTAAGAAGGAAGAAAGAAAGAGAAAAGGGTTGTGATCAGCACAGTTGGTCCTGGCAATTAGAGGTTGGAAGCAGATTTCTTGACAGTCAGCTTATTCTATCAAAATGACATCCTTTCTCCTGTTTTTCTTCTATATTAAATCATTTTAACCAAAAATAACACAGGGTAGTAATGTATTAAAATGTAAAATTATTATTAAAATATATACTAATGTAATAATAATAAGTAAATATGCTCTCAAGAGTTATTGCACAGGTATTGATTGGTTGCTGAGGATTAAAAAATAAAACAGTTCTTATTTAAAAGTGCTCACAGATTAGTAGGAATCAACTCATGTTGAAATAGTGGATCTTAATACATAGCAAAATTTAAAAATAATTGTTTTGCAGTTTTTTATTCATTTCTTTTTGCAGTTAAATCTAAGTAAAAGTATACTTCTATTTTTATAAGTGCTATTATTAAACAAATTATTTACATATCGATTAACAGAGAAATATGTGGCATTATTTTTCCTAAGGTTAGCAGTGGTCATCTGAGAGATATTTGTATTATTTTGAAAGTAAGCATGTATTAAAAAAATAAAAATGCTAGAACAGTAGATTCAATAATAACTTTCAGCCCCAAGAACTAAAACAGAAAAGCCGTGATGTACCATATACAAATGAAACAATAAAATTAGCCCAGCCCTAGAAGGTCCCCACAGAAATGTTCCTAAATGATTTCTGGCACAACTGTTGCCCTGGTCTAGAAAGCAACTTAAGTGGCAGCATCACCTGTTTAAGTGTTTCATTCCTAACCGCCAGACCCACAGAAAACCTACTGGTGCTCAAGTTCTTCCTTTTATCTAGAAACGCCCTAGACTACAATCAACTAAGTTGGAGAAGCTATCTGATTGGCTAAGAAATGGATGATGCAAGGTTTCTCAAGCCCACTGAGAATCGCCCTCCAGAAGACTGGCTCAGATTCCACTTTCCCATTGGTGCTGAAGGCAAGAAAGCAGAGACACTTGCCGAAGTTGATCTCTGGTGGGAACTGTGGGCAAAGATGGAGGCGGCCGGATGTTGTACTTTCGTGCTCCGCAGTCCGGGGCTGTCATTGCACACCGCGACAGAGGCCACCATCAGCGCTCCAGAAATAGCCGGTCCAGATGTTGCGGTATGCCATCACACGCTATCCACCGATTCTGGCCTCCCTGACTGCCAAAAGCAAGGCGCCTGGGCAGTGGTGAGTGGAGCAGTGGCAGGCGATGGTGCACACGGCAGAGCCTATGGACGAGGAGATGCGAATCTGCACCAAGATGCAGTTCATAAGGTATGTTGTTTACCCGCAGACCTTGGCCTTGAATGCAGACCGCTGGTATCAAGGCTTCACCAAGACCCTTTCCTGTCCACTCTGCTGGTGAGGAACCAGAGCACCTCCGGCCTTGGACGTAGACCCTGCCTCTGGTGTACCCTTTCATTCTTTAGTAGTATGTTATTTAGCAGGCTCCATAGTTTTAATTGCCCTATCTTTAAGTTTGCTGATTCTTTCTTCTGCTTGCTGAAATGTCATGTTGAACCCTTCTAGTGAATTTTTCAATTGGGTAATCGTATATTTCAGCTCCAGAATTGCTGTTTGGTTCCTTTTTATGATTTACTTTTGTCAATACTCTCATTTTGTTACTATTGCGTTTTCCTGATTTGTCCATATTTCCCTCTAGATCTTTGAGTATATTTATAATAGTTGTTTTAAAGTATTTTTCTAGTAAGTTCAATGTCTCTGCCTCCTCAGGGATGTTTGCTGCCAATTTTTGTTCTGTCAAGTGGCCATGTTTTCCTGTTTCTTTGTATGCTTCATGATTTTTCTTTTATGTTGAAATTTGAAGAAACTGAGCATTTGAAAAAACAGCCACCTCTCCCATTCTTTGAAGACTAGCTCTGTGCTGGGGCAGTACTTCACTTATTTGCTGTGCATGTTCTAAGCCTTGGATTAGCCCTAGTTGAAAGCTAAAGGTCTTCTCAGGCCTTTTCTGAGCATGCATCTTTCCAAAGTCTGAGTGTGGCTTTCTTAGTTTCCCCATATACATAGCTGTTTTTGAATGTCTTAATTTTCAAAGGAGTCTCACCCAGGCTTCCCTCAGGTTCTTTGATGGTCTCTTGTATGTTTCCACTCATAATTTCTTGCCCTAGGCATCTGAGGGCTTGTAGTCCTGAAGCTTTTATGAGAAGTGGCTGACTGGTACATTCCCCGGATTGAGATCCTAGTCAGGTGAGATATTCACCAGTCCTTCAGGTGGCCTCCAGACTAGATAAGACGTTGAAAATAAGGTCTGCTTTACTCTCTCTGGTTCAACATAGGAAACTGGGACCTGCTTCCTTCTAAAGAAGAAGACTGCATTGATCTTTGGTGAGGATGGAGGTAAAACAAGTGAAAACACCATGAAATTTCCCACTGTTTGGATCTGGGTTTTTCTTAACTGGGTGTTTGGTTGGTTGCTATAGACTTCTGACTGTTTTCCAGAGCCCCTATATGATTATTTTAGCCAGTTCCTGCATTTTCGTTGCTTCTTGTTTGTTTGTTTTTATGTTTCTTTGAGGGAATGAGCACTTGGTATATCCCAGTTCACTATTTTGTTGACATCACACATACAATTTTATAATTGCTACCATATTATGGCATTATCTTGCCTAACTTTGCTCATCTTCTTAGGATGAACTATGGCAATAATTCCAATGGATACTTTTCTTTAACATCCCTTATTGAATGGAACAGTCTCAACCTATGATCACAGTGGATCATTCTAAAATTTATCATGTAATGTAACATGTAAAATTAAAGTCATAAAAATATACTTTTTCATCTCCAAATGATAAGTACAGAGCAAATACACATAAACTGTTATAGAAATATTTTATTTCTTTATGTACCATGTCTTGAACACTGTGCAATGCACTAATTGTACATATGTGCAAAATATGTACTATATGTACATAATTTAATAAGACCACGGTCTGGCCTTTCAAATGTTTATAATATAGTACTGAAAAGTAAAAAAGGAAAGACACAGCATTCTAAGAAAAGCCACAGTCTTAAAGAGATTATATGCCAAAACAAAATGCTATCATTAAATATGAGTGAAATATGGATGGATTGATTAAATAAAGAATAAAGTTTTAAAAATCTCTTTTACATGAAGTTATTGAAGGATTTGCAATACCAAAATAAGAGTGTGAACCAAGAAGAAATTTTGGAGCAAAGACACAAGACCCACGACACAATATAAACATATTTGTGTATCTACATCATGTTGCTGGAAAAATTAAGTCAATATCCAGGAACCACCATTAATTCTATGAAGAGAGAATGGGTACCTGGGGAAAAGATTTGACTGAAAATTGCACTTTGAGGATTTTAGAATTTTGTACCATTGTTTAAGTAAAGACCTATATATGGCAGGAGTCAGCCAATTAGTACATGTTTTCTTAAATAAAGCTTAATGGAAAACAGTCATGCTTGATCACTTACATATTGTTCATGTCTGCTTTTTTTTATGTTACAGTAGCAGAGATGAGTAGTTATAATAGACACCCGATGGCCTGTGAAGCCTAACACATTGAGTGTCTTCAGTTTACAAAGTTTGCCCATACATACTTTAAGAAGTAGATGAATGGTAGTAAAAATATTACACCCCACTCTTCAATGATATGATTAAAATATTAACTCCTCTACTATGTCAATAAGGATTCATTTTTTAATTTGACCAAATATTTTTTAATATTTACATAGAATATAAATGTACAGAAAATCAAAGAAAAATGAGTAGAATGAAGAGAGACTTTTTCTACTGAACATTAAGATATATGTATACCAGAAAAAAGAAACCAGTAAAAATTAGGATAGTGATAGTTAGAATGTCCCAGGAGAGCTACATAGTTTCTTCCTTTCAAACTGAGTGTGAAAAAGGAAAACTTTCACCTCAATTTCTCTGTGCAAATGTTAGTCTGTACAAGGCTTATCATGAAGAAGACACTGGAGACAATACAGAAAAGAGGAAGGATCTGTATCTTTGGTGACATCACTGAACCACAGGATAAGTCAACTGAGACCAACTACATGCTGAAGATCAAGCTTGAATAGATTTGGTCTTATCAGCACCTGAAAGTATTGTATCTTAGTTTTAATTTGGTGTGTCTGAATATTATATCAGAGGGCATTAATATTCACAATGACAGCAAAGGTGACAATATTTAAATGTGGTAAATATGAAGAAATGGTGAAAATAAAATGCTAAGTCTGCTTTTTCACCAGATACAGAGCAATGTCAGCAATGCCCAGCCCAAGAGTATTAAAACAATGAAGAAATCACTGCTTCTCCAAGGTCATGACCTTCATGGCCTTTGAGGATTTTTTAGGGATGACTCTGACCTGCAGAATTCTATGCTTCTCTGTCATCACAGCTGTGGTTTTGTGGCTCTTTGTGAAGCAAAGTCAAGGCCAATAACTGGGCTCTCAGCTACATCTGCTCATTTCCCTCCTCCTGTGCTTCCTGTACTCCTTACTCTTCATTGGCCATCCCAACAAGGCCTCCTACATTCTCTGAGAGATCACATTTGGGGCTGTGTCACTATTGCTGTTCTGGTCAAAACCATTACCATGATTTTTGCATTCAAGGCCATGAAACCAAGAATAATGAAACGCTTGCTGGTGTCAAGAGCTTCTAACTGTGTCATTCCCATCTGCTCCCTGATCCAACTGATTATCTGTGAGATTTCGCTGGCAACCTCTCCCCCTTTAATTGACATAGGCACACATCCTGAGCCTATAAACTTCATCATCATATGCAACAAGGGCTCAGTCACTGCCTTCTAACTGTGTCCTGGGACACCTGGGCTCCTTGGTCATAAGGAGTTTCTCTTTGGCTTTCCTGGCCCAGAACCTACCTGACATTTGGCATGCTGGTGTTCTGCAGTGTCTGAGTCACCTTCTTCCCCATCTACTACAGCACCAAAGGCAAGATCATGGTGGCCATGGAGATCTTCTCAATCTTGGCTTCCAGCACTGGATTACTAGGCTGCATTTTTAACCCAAAGTGCTACATCATTCTGATTAAACCTGATAAAAACTCTTCAAAAGTTTTAAGGAATAAAATACATCCCAGGGGAAATAGGCATTCAGGTTCTATCTCATAAGTCTCTCACATTTTTAGGCTTTTGAACAATAGATCACTCAGACACATAATATTGTATGTTTATTTATTCAGATATTAGAAAACAATGGGAAATGATTTATCTCTGTTTATCAAGATATTCTTCCCTCTATTTTTAAGATTTCCTGTCTACAACTACCCTCAGCAATAAAGACTTACGAACCAACTTTCTAGCTCAAATTAATGGCTATACTCAAAGCTTTTGCTATTGAATCTACCCATTTTTTCCATCATTAAGTATACACTAAGCACATCCACTATTGCTTCAGGAATGCCTCTATCCTGAAAGACTCATTTCATAACTAAGAACTTTTCAGACCATCCTTTATTGTAACTTTTCTGTTTTGTCAAATGACAGTGCAATTTATATTTGGGTAAAATATCTGTTATATATGCTTTTTACATGTTTTATTTTCTTTTAAAGGTTTTAAATGTTAATTTTAGCTTTAAAAAATATTCAATTTTTTTTCTGGAAGCATAAGCTAGCCAATTTTTTAAAGGTGTACTATATTCTCCAGTCATTTAAAATCAATTTCCAACTTACTTGAAATGCTAACCTCATCAAATACAAAGCTTCCACTTACACAAGGAATTGTTTCTGGAACCTTGGTATCCCTCTTCAATTTGTTGGGTATTTTTTTCTTCCATGACAAACATTAGATGTTTTGGTATATTACTTTTTCCATATCCTCCCTCATGGCACTTTTTTTCTCCAAAAATTTCTTATTTAGCTTTGAAAAAATTTCCTTCCCTGTAAATTTGAGAATCAATATCTTCACTTTTTAAAAATTGGGTTATGGTTCTAACATTATTACATTGAATCAGATATTTTGGGTAAAAATTGGCTCTTTGCAATATTTAACCATTGATAAACATGGTAAATATTTAATCATGGGTTTTATTCCCTTTCATAATGCTTTATCATTTTTATTTTATTTTCTCTATTATATATATGTTAGAATTCATTGATTTATTATTTTTTTACCTTCATTCTGACAGCTTTGAGTTTGTTTTCCTCTTTTTCTTTATAGTTCTTGAGGTGGAACCTTATATTATCAATTTCAGACATTTTTTTCTAAGGTAGGTATTTAGTGCTATAAATTCTTTTCCTTAGGCAATATTATTTGCATTGCATTAATTTTGATGTGCTGTATTTTCATCTTTATTAATTTTTATCTATTTAAAATTTTTCTTTGCCTTTCTTTGTCCTACCTAACCCTGTCTACAGGAGTTTGTTTCCCTGGGCTGGGAATGCGAGGAGGGATGGGGATGGTGCCCACAGGAAACAGTTTGCTTTTTAAGGGGCTCATCCACCTGAAAAGGAAGAAGGGATCTCTGCTTGGGCCTGAGAACTTGAAGCAAGATGTTGAGATGCCCAAAGCATGACAGCTAATATATGATAATATATGTATGGAGTCTTAGGGGAAGAAGAAAGATGGGAGAGATGAAGGAAATTATTGCTTTTCTTACCAAGTAGGTAATGAAATCTTAAGATCATATCCTAACACTGCCCTTTCTGCAAATGATGGCAGGAGGCAAGGACCAATTCTAAGTAGAGCCAAGGGGAAATGGATTGAGAGTGACACCAAACCCCAGACAGTACTATTGAAGGTTTGTTAAAATCTCCCCTCCACATGGTGTTTCCTATGGGCCCAGTGCCTCTCCCTTTCCTCATGTTTGAAATGTCCAACCTCAGGGGATGCCAGGGTTCAGCTCTCCCATAATGCAACCCACTAACATTCCTGGGCCAGAAATATGCACAGCTTACAGTGATCCCAGTGACAGGAATGGAGATACATAGGCAAGGCAGCTGAAGTTTGGCAGCCAGCATTACTTGGCCAGCCAGCATTACGGGAGGAAAACCAGCCATAGACACACTAGCAGACTCTCCCATCCCACCACCCCCCACTCACACCCATCCAGGTTGATTCAGGAGGAGGCAGCACAGCACTGCATCTCGTGGATGTGGACAATCAACTAGTGGTTACCAGACGACAGGGGGGAAGGGGGAAAGGGGAGATAGATGGGGTAAAGGAGGTCAAATATGTGGTGACAGAAAGAAATCTAACTATGGGAGGTGAACACACAGTGTAAATATGTATACATGCCTTACTGTTAAAATGTACAGGTGAAACTTAATGGATTTCGTTAACCAATGTCAGGGGGGGAATAAATAAATAAATAACCTCACAGCATAAATATGGATAATTCAAGACAACAAAACTAGAAAAAAGGTAGTAGGTCTGAATCTGCAAAGGGGAATGGCGATAAGACACATAGAGAAGGAAAAAAAAACCACTGTACATATGAAACTTTCTTTTACATAAAGATAATCATAACCACACCAAAAAATCCAGAAATGAGACACATAACATAAAACATGATGGAATAGAAGGAAAAATCATAGAACACCACCAAACTAAAATAACAGACAGAAACACAAGGGCAAAGAAACAATGGAGATATCAGAAAATGACATAAAATGGTTATAGGAAAACCGGGGGGGGGGATAATCACTCTAAATGTAAATGGGCTGAACTCACCAACAAAAAAAGCAGAGTAGCAGATTGTATCAAAAAATAAACACCAACTATATGCTGTCTTCAAGATACACATCTCAGATGCAAGGACAAATACAGACTCAGATGAAAGGGTGGAAAATGACATTCAGTGAAAAGCGGTTGTAGCCATACTTATATCTGATAAAATGGACTTCACGTTAAAAATGGTAATGAGAGACAAAGATAGACACTTCATAATGATAAAGGAGACAATACATCAAGAATACATAACACATCAATACATATGCTCCCAAACAGAGAGCATGAAAATATTTAAAGCGACTGCATAACTAAAGGGAGAAACTGACAAAAAACAATTGTAGTAGGGGACTTAAACACCCCACTGTCAGCTATGGATATATCATCCAAACAGAAAATCAATAAGGAAATATCAACCTTAAATAACACATTAGACCAATCGACATAATCAACATTTATAGAGCCTTTCATCCCAGAACACCAGATTATACATTCTTCTCTAGTGCACATGGAACATTCTTGAGGAGAGACCATATGTTGGGACACAAAACTAGCCTCAACAAATTTAAGACTGAATTCATTCCAAGTATACTCTCCAACCACAACGCTTTGAAACTAGAGATCAACTGCAAAAAGAAAGTGGGAAAAACCACAAGTATGTGAGGATTAAACAACATACTACTAAAGAACAACTGGGTCAAAGAAGAAATAAAAGAGAGATCAATAGATATATAGAAACGAATGAAAATACAATGTATCAAAACATTTGGGATATAGCAAAAGTGGTAATAAGAGAAAAGTTCATATCATCATAGGTCTATCTCATGAAACAAGAAAAATCCCAAATAAACAACCTGACTTTACATTTTAAAAAACTAGAAAAAGAACAAATGAAGCCCAAAGTTGGCAGAAGGAAAGAGATAATAAAAATTAGAGCAGAATTAGGTGAAATTGAAAACAAAAAGACAATAGAAAAATTAATGCAGCAAAGAGCTGGTTCTTTGGAAAGGTCAGTAAAATTGACAAACCTCTGGCTAGACTCACTTTTGAGAAAGGACACAAATAAAATCAGAAATGAAAGAGAAGATATGACAGATAACACAGAAATACAAAGTATCACGGAAAAATACTGTGCCACCAAATTCAATAACCTAGAAGAAATGGACAAGTTTTTAGAAATATACAACCTTCCTAGATGGAATCACAAAGAACTGGAAAATCTAAATAGGCCAATCAACAATAAGGAAATTGAAACAATCATCAAAAACCTCCCAAAAAATAAAAGTCCAGGACCAGATGGCTTCAATAGTGAATTCTACCAAACATTGAAAGATGATTTAATACCTATTCTTCTCAAATTCTTCCAAAAAATTGAAAAAGAGGCAACACATCCTAACTCATTTTATGAGGCCAACATTACCTTGATACTAAAATCTAGTACAGATAACATACACAAAAAAAGAAAACCAATATCTTTGATGCATACAGATGCAAAAATCCTAAATGAAATACTAGCAAATCAGGTACAACAATACATTAAAAATATTATACATCATGATCAAGTGGGCTTGAATCAGGGGCATAAAGATGGGTCAATGTATGATTAATGTGATACACCACATAAACAAAATAAAGGATAAAGATTATATGATCATTTCAGTAGATGTAGAAAAAAACATTTGACAAAATAAGGCACTCAATAATGATTAAAGCACTTAAGAAAATGGGTATAGAAGAAAAGTACCTCAACATATACAGGCCATATATGACAAACCCCCAGCTAATATCATACTTAATGGTGAAAAACTAAGAACCTTCCCTCTAAGATCAGGAACAAGACAA
Source organism: Eidolon helvum (assembly GCA_000465285.1). Classification (NCBI taxonomy): domain Eukaryota; kingdom Metazoa; phylum Chordata; class Mammalia; order Chiroptera; family Pteropodidae; genus Eidolon; species Eidolon helvum. The sequence continues at coordinate 13,747 of AWHC01110789.1, forward strand.
GATTGTCCCCTATCACCATTCTTATTCAATATAGTGTTGAAAGTCCTGGCTAAAGCAATCAATCAGGTGATAGAAATAAAAGAGATCCAAATTAAGAATGAAAAAGTCAAATTGTCACTCTTTGCAGATGACATGATTCTCTACATTAAAAAAAAAACCCTAAAAATGCCACCAAAACAAACAAACAAACAAAACAAAACAACCCTATTAGAATCAATAAACAAATACAGTAAAGTGTCAGGATACAAAATCAATATGCAAATATCATAGCATTCCTACACACAATAAATTTTCAGAAAAATAAATTTTTGAAAATTTCTTTTGCAATTGCAACAACTACAAATAAAATACCTACAAATAAACTTAATGAAGCATGTGAAGGACCAATACACTGAAAACTATAAGACATTATAGTTTTAATAAAAGAAATTGAAGACACAAAAAGAAATGGAAAGCTATTCCATGTTCATGGATGGAAGAATCAACATAATTGATAAAATGACCTTATTACCTAAAGCACTATACAGATTTAATGCAATCCTCATCAAAATCCCAATGGCATTTTTTAAATAAATAGGACAAGAAATCATCAGATTTGTACTGAATCACAAAAGACCCCGAATAACCAAAGCAATCCTGAGGAAAAAGAACAAGGCCATATGTATCATTCTGCCTGACTTCAAATTATGCTACAAAACAACAGTAATCAAAACAGCATGGAATTGGCAGAAAAACAGACTGACAGGCCAATGAAACAGATTTGAGAGTCCAGAAATAAACCCCAAATACATGGGCAAATAATTTTCAACAAAGGAGCCAAAAACATACGGTGGAGAAAAGAAAGCCTCTTCAGAAAATGGTGTTGGGATAATTAGAAAGCCACATGCAAAAGAATGAAACTAGACTGCTAACTGTCACCATACAACAAAATTAACTCAAAATACATCACAGACCTAAATATAAGACTTGAAACAAAAAGTTGCGTAGAAGAAAACATAGGTACTAAATTCATGTAAAGAGGATTTTATGAATTTGACCTGAAAGGCAAGGGAAGTAAAAGCAAAAGTAAATGAATGGAACTATATCAAACGAAATTTTTCTGCAGTGCAAAAGAAACCATCAACAAAACAAAGAAGCAGCCAATTGAATGGGAGAAGATATTTGCAAACAATGTCTCCAAAAAGAAGCTAATATCCAAAATATACAAAGAACTTATATGACTCAACAACAACAACAACAAAACAATCCAACTAAAAAATGGGCAGAAGACCTGAACAGACACCTCTCTAAGAAGACACAGCCAACAGACATGTGAAAAGATGTTCAACTTAAGGAGCTACTAGAGAAATGCAAATTTAAACCACAATGATTGGAAAACAGTATGGAGGTTCCGCAAAAAACTAAGAATTGATCTCCTATATGATCCAGCAATCCTTCTACAGGGT
>KE776764.1:0-35487 GCA_000465285.1 Eidolon helvum
GGTGGGTGGGTGGGAGGGAGGGCGCCGGTTTGGCTGGACTCTGCTGGGGCCGAGCGCGCGTGGGGCGGGGGTCTTGGGCGGTGAGGCTCTCTCGTCCGAGAGAACCCCCAGACAGACTCCTCACTCTCCCGCTAGCTCCCCGTGACTCAGGCGTGTTTCTCTCCCGAAACACTTGTTACATCCTGTCTGCGCATATTTTAGGGGTTTTTTATCCCAGCAGCAAAGTAGTGTTTATGATTTGCAAACACTTTGCAACGTTGGGACCGCCGGGGTCTCCCTGGCGGGCACGCATTCAGACCATGCCCTGGAATGCCTTATGGCTCTAACTCCAAACAGACCCACATCTTCAGATCAGCGCTGGTCCCCCAAGTCCCATGTCCTGTAAATGAATGCGATCCCCCCTCCTCCCCTTCCCACTCTCTCTGCATCCTCCCACTCTTAATCTCCATCACCCTGATGCTGCTTTCGTTGTAAGGGAGGTCGGACTCTTGCCTGTTTTTCAGAGGGAAAGTTAGGGAGCAAAAGTAAAGGCTGCTGCATGCCTAAGTGTTGTGACAGTTTGCGTCTGGCTTCTGGGAGGACTGAAATGCCCAGGGCATGGGTAGCCACACAGATGCTGAATTGCAACAGACTCAATTAATTTAAGGTCCTGGCTGCAGGACTTCTAAATTGCTTTAGGGATCTGGCCCAGCCATCCCACTCTTTGTGACAGCTGAAACCCTGCCAGGATCCCTGGACCATTTGCAAAGCCCCAAGAAGTTCGCCCAGTGCCTTTGGGTCTCTGGGTTGTCCCCAACTTGGTTCGTTGTCATTTTCCTTTCTGCAGAACAGGCCCCTGAAATCCACACTGCTTGTGGCTAGAGGGCTGGGTTCAAAGTGACTGACTATTGCAGAAAGATTTTGTGTGGTGCATGGCAGAAAATTAACACGGTTCTTTGATTTGAAGCATATCAGATGTATTTTAATAGATTTTGGGCCAAAGGCAGGGACTAACTGTGGGGCATTTTGTGTGCACTTTTGGGGATGTTGCTCATAAACTTAACAAATGGCCATAGGGAAAAAGCAAAATGAATTGTTGAATGAAGTGGTAGGTTGACATTAGTGTTTTTCTTTCATATTTGTACAGACAGTCCTGTGGAAAAAATGGGGCACCAATCAAAAAGTTCAGCTCTTCCCTCAATTCTCAAATCTTTGGATACCTGGATAACTCCTTTATTCTAAGCTTCACTGTTTGAGTTGATACAACTTTATTCTATAGCCTTTTAAAAAAGTGTTCTACATTAGTTAAAAATCAGAGACGTGCATTATATATTTAAGCTGGCTCCAGTAAACACATTCTATACAGCAAGCAAGTAGTTGAGAATTTGCTCTGGGCAGGTGCCATTTTTTGTAGGTTGAAAAATTTAAAGATGGGGTGGTTGTAAAAATGTCCTTTGAGGAACACACTTTCAGGTTTGTGGAAGAAGAGGCTGAGAAACGTGCACTTCATTCATGCTTTTCTTCTGAGGTGATATTCCCCAGGCTGGATGTTGAATAAGCAGAAACTAAGCTTAGCTCCTTGCTCATGTTGTCTTAATAACTGTTGAAGAATCGCGCTGGGAAGTTGGAAAGTGGAATAATGAAAAACAGACGCGGCTGGAGCTGCAGGTTGAGGATGTGAGCTTGTGAGGGGTTGAGTGGTAAGGGCGTGTCTGGGATCTGTGAGGGGACACAGAAGTCTGAATGCTGGGGAGCTGCCACAAACTGAAAGAATGAAACCTTGTCTTATGGCAGACACCTTTCCGAGCTTCACGGGGGCTTCCGGTCAGGCATTCGTCTTGCTGTCTGATCCACGGAGTACGTTAGAGTGAAAGGAATTGCATCAGTAAGCGGAGCCTGCCTTTCTCTTTCAGTGGGTGTCTCCCTTTATTTGCAGAAACCCCGAACATTCCGTCGAGATTTAGTCGAATGGCCACTAGGGGGCACCCTGAGAACGGAAGAGGCTCATTTCTCAGCGGTTGAGATTTGAGTCCTGTTATTGTCCAGCCCTAGTTCAGTTTCCCATTGTGCTATTAATTTCAGCTCAATCTCTTGTTTTACTCAAAATTATGCAACGATTTTTGAATCTGGTAGCATATCCAGGCCCCCAAATTGGCAAGCCCCAAACTGCTTTCTACTAGATAGATGAGCTTAGAACGTTAGCAAAATCATCTGGTGAAAACCTTGCATTAAATAGATGGGAAAACTGAACTTTGGTGAAGGAAAGGCCTCCTTGGCCTTGAGTCCTTCCCCTGCTGAGCACACTGCTCACAGATGGTGTAAGAACGTAAGTGAGAAACAGGAATTGTCAGGTGGAAAATTCTCTCTGCCTGGCTGAACAAAAAGGAAACAAAAATTTTAAAAAATTGGTCAGCAAGTTGTTCTTGCCCATACAGTGCTTGGTGACTCAATCTGTCGAGAGCAGCAAGAAATTTTCATCCGAAGAATGAATTGGGAGTTTTCTTCCAAGGATGCACTAAACAGTCACAATGTGCTTTTGAAGTGCTGTTGAGAATTGAGAGAGCACTGTCTCAATTTTGCCTTTTCGAGCTTCAAGGAGAATTCTGCAGTGATGTTTTATTTTCATCTGTAGCCAGACCATTTAGAGTACGTCACAAGGAGAGCAGTATCTTTAAGCTGCTGTGCTGACGCAAGTGGCTGAAGTCGGGTGCTGGATGTCAGGCTAGATGAGATGCTGTGACAGCCGCGCTCCTGAGACAGAGCAATGTTTAAAAACAAGAATATTATGGCCTTTAATTGCACGTCCTGAAGGGCCTTCTGAATCAAACAAAACTCCACACAGCATCATATTCTGTTTTCTATGAAAGGCAGTTGCAAAGAGTTGCAGCCTGAGGAAGTTGGAGTCAGCTGGTCCAAACCTCCTCATCGTCAGGCAAGGATCTTCCTCTCTCCAGTCCCAAATGTAGTCTTGTGACCACCGCCTGAGCATGTCCATGAGACAAAGACTCAAAGTGGCTTCTTCCAGAGAGGAACAATCCCAACGATAAGGCACTCTTGCAGAAGGTTTAAGAGCCCTGACTTAACATTCAAAACCCCTAGCTTTTGTGACCCAGCGTGAGCTGTGTAACCTTTTGAAACCTCAGCTTTTTCATCTGTAAGATGGGCTACTAATAGTACCATCTTTATAGACTCGTGAGAGTTGAATAAAATAATACATAGAAAGCCTCAAAAGGGGAAATTAGACAACTTTAGTTCTCAATTTTAGATTTTTTTTTCACACCTCACTTGGACTTTCATTTAGATTTTAAGAATATGATGCATTGGACAGTCAGCCTTGTATCATTCAGAGAGAGGCAGGAGAAATAATCGACTTTTCAGGTTAATTAGGGAAGTGCTCCCATAGGAAGCCAAGACAGCCAAATTCCAATAGGCTCCGAACATTTCTCTACAGCCTTGAATTTAGGCTTTGTTTATTGTACAACTCTTGTTTTGCTACAATTTTGGGCAAGGCTGTTGAGTGAGCCCCTTTATCATAACACAGCATGCATTTTCTTGGAGCCAAACTCCCTGGACCTTCAGGCTGCACAAAGTATTGCCAGAAAAAAACAAAACCCAAAACAAACAACATTTTGGGGAGAGGGGTCATGTGATCACCTCACTACTAAGGGCCAAGTTCAACTCTCCTTCTACACCAGGTTATCTTTGTGAGCGGTATGTGGTGTGGCCTGGTATGAGCAGGAAGCAAGGTCTCTGAGTAGGAATGGCAGGACAGGTGGGTAAAGTATGCCCCCAGGTACAGAGCTCTCGTCTGAGTGATGGGGCATCCTCACCTAGCAAAGGAACCGATTTGACTCAAAATGGTGTTTGAAGCACTGGCTCAATTATTCATAACCTGGTGCTGGAAAAGTGCAGATAAGGAGGGCAAATTAGTACACTGGTCTGCCGAGCCAGGTGGTTGTCTTATGTATGGTGGCTGAGGTGCCATGTTGCAGGTAAGACCCAAACCCAGTTCAGGGAGTAAGGGACCTTGGCAGACTTGTAGTCCAAACTTTGCATCCTTCAGGTGGGAAAAGTAAGGCACAGAAGTGTTAAGTGACATTTGAGAGGTTGCACAGCTGGTAAATGACTGAGCTGGGTCTAAGGAACAATTCTTGGTTTGGTATCTTTCCATCACTCATTTAATCTTTACTAGAGCAATACACGATCCTCACTCTTAAAGAGTTTATAATCTAAGAGCAAAGATGAAATGTACTTACAAATATTGAACTAATTCTGCTCAGTTCAACAAAGATTTATTACTGTCTGCCATATGCTTCTCACCACGTGAAGTGCTGGGACATAAACAAGGAACTTACTGTCTGGCGGAAGAGACAGAGTGAGCAGTTGCTAGGCCATGGGTTCCTTTTCTATAGAGGACTCGATGATTTCAGGTGGCTTCTGAGTTGGACTGTAGCTCACTGAAGCTGAGCTCATTACATTGAGTTTGATCCTGGACCAGGAACACATCCTCTCCTTGTATTAGCACTGCTGCTATTATTACTACCAGCTGATATTTTTGAGAGCCTGGGATGTGTCACGCTGTGCTAAGTGCTTTACACTTTCTTTAATCCTTTCAACATACCTAAGAGGTGTGCACTCTAGTTAGACCCACTTAATGGATGGGGAAAGTACTGCTTAGGGAGGTTGAGTAACTCGCCCAGGGTCATATAGCTAGATAGTATCAAAAGAGTCTATTCCGTTGCTGTTAGAGGAATGGAGAACCTTCCTAAGGTTGCCCAGCTGGTCACCTCTCGATTTGGGTATGGCATTCCCTCATGGTGCCGGAAGACCAGTCGTAGTAGGATTTGTTTTTTAGGGGGTTCCTCATTGTTGTTCAGGAAGGGGCTGTAGAGAATGGCCACAGCCCACTGAGGGATTAGGGCGGCAAGTGCTGTTGAAGATGACCTTCAATTGAGTTTCGGAAGACTGAAATACGGGACATTTCAGCCCCAGGGCAGGTTCTGGGGTGAGTAAGCAGACTGCTCGTAATGCAGGGTTTGTACTGGGAGGCCAGATGGGTGAGATAGGATGGGGGTAATATAATAACATGTAATAATAATAACAACGACAACAGCAAATACTTCTCGAATGCTTATAACATGCCAATTTAATCCTTCTAACAATTCTCTAATCATCTCGTTTTCCAGATGAAGAAACTGAGTCGCAGAGAGGTTCACTAGTCTCCCCAAGGTGGCCCGCAGAAGCAGAGCCAGGGTTTGGACCCAGGCAATGCGATTGCAGAGACCTTGACCATCTCCCTTGCTCTAGGGGGTGGGGCTGGCATCTGATCACAGTGGGTCCCTGAGCCCAACAGCCTGGCGGGCTGGCCTGGAGCAGGGAGGCCAGCCCAGAGGTTTTCGCAAGAGCAAGAGTCGAGGTATGAGAAGATATGAGAAGAGTCAAAACTGTGCTGGGAGAGAGAGAGACCTGTCTTCTTCTGGCAAACTGTCTGCTTGCTGGACCATGAGTTAGTTTAATGAGGCAGGTCAGAGATCTCTGCACACACTGAGTTCTTTGTTGCTTGGGCAGCATCAGATTCTGGAATCCCTAGGGGGCCTTGGGAAGTCAGCCAGTTCACTTCTTTCTTCCTAGATAGAAAATGCACCCATACCACATGCTAGGTCCTTGTGGTGTCGCTTCCCCTTGGGAAGCAGCGAGAGATCGGGGTGCCGTGTCTGTTCTGTTGTTAAGCTCTGTCTAATCATCTTAAACTTACTGTTCATGTCTAGCATAAGGCCAAGCACATAGTAGGTGCTCAACCAAGGCTTGTAGGATGGACCAGAAGTGAATATTTTCAGCGAGGGAATGTTTTAGGAGGTGTAAAGGCTGTAGGCCATTGTCTCTGACCTCAAGGAGCTTTTTGATTTGTTGGGAAGAAAAGACAAGGACTGAAAATGAATGGAAGGTTACGTAGCAAAGCCTGCAGAGCCCGTCAGGACCTTCCCCTGCACAAATTTCCTTTCTGTTCCATGTGCTCATGCACTCATTAGGGAGAGAGAGAGAGAGAGAGAGAGAGAGAGAGAGAGACGTCTATCCAGGGCTTGTCAGCTTCCTGGCCGTGGCTTTCTGTCCTCAGTGGCTCCGGAGTCAGACAGCATCAGTCTCATTTGTCTTTCCCACATGAAAGTCCTGCAGCATCTGTAAGTTATGATTTGTGAAGTATCTGCTTTAAAGCAGAATGCATTTATCATCGCGCTGGCCCAGACGACCCTGTACAGTGCAGGAATGAGAAGATCCCAGGCCCCAGCAGAGGGAGGGGCCGGGCCAGATGACCCACCCATGAGTGGAGTCTGGCTGTATTGATAAAATTCTCTGGAAACAGCCCAGGAGCAGCCAGATGTTGACTTCACAGCGAGGCTCTTTGGTAAACTTTAAACCGGGGCTGGGCGATTTCACTCCTGGGTCTGCCTGGCAGAAACACAAGCACGAGTCCACTCAGAAACTTGCACACAAATGTTCGTAGCACTATTCTTCGTAAGAGTCCCAAAGGAGAAGTTAACCCAAATGTCCATCAGCTGATGAATGGATAAAATATGGTATGTTCATTTTATTTAGAGGATATTATTTATGACCAATTCCATTATTTTATTGCTGGAATATTTCTAGAACATTATTCAGGAATAAAAAAGAAATGGAGTATTGGTCCAATGCTACAATATGGATGAACCTTGAAAACGTGCTAAGTGGAAGAAGGCAGTCACGAAGCTCATATTTATTTAATGTACGATTCCAGTTCTATGAAATATCCCAAATATGCAAATCCATAGGGCTGGGTAAATGGCAGAATGGCTGCTAATAGGTATGGGGTTTCTTTTAGGGGATTAAAGTGTTGGGAAATTGGTCACGATGAAGATTGCAGAACTCTGTCGAATATACTAACAACTGATTTATGCATTTTATTTTTTTTATTTGCCCCCTCTTTAATTCCTCCCCTGATCCCCACCCCTGACCTATGGATGTTGCCGTCTCCCCTTAAGAACTGGATCTCTGAAAGTGGGGCATCTCCTCCCACATGCTGAGGACGTTCACCCGGGGCCTGGCGCACGCAGGGTATGGTCCATGGCTCCACCTGGGGCGCGAACCCAGGACCTTCTGCGTGTAAAGCAGATGTGCTAACCACTACACTATGGAGCCACCCGTGACTTATATGTTTTAAATGGGTGAATTGATATGTGAGTCAGATCTCAAAAAAGCTGCTATAAAAACAACTGTGGCTCAGGGAGGTGGGGATGGGGATAGACGCCCCTCTCTGTCCAGACCCCAAGATCCAACCTGCAGATTCACAGACGCTGGCACTCATTTTGTGTAAGAAGTGGAAAGCATTGTCCTGTGTGCCCTAGAGCCAGACGGCCTGCGTCCACATTTCATCCCACCCTGACAGCTGTGTGACCTTGAACTAGTCACCAATCTCCTTCAAACCTGTTTTCTCATTGGGAGCTCATACTAGTTCTTATTTTATGGATTGTTGAGAGGATTCAAGTGCTATAGCTAAGCGTGCCTGGCACAGTAGTAGGTGTGTGATAAATGCAGCCAGGGCCATTGCTGGTCTGAAAGGCACATTTGTATGAAGTAGAAAAATGCCTCTCTAGGTAGATGAATTTGAAAAAATCTCCTCTCCTGGCCTGAACCCCCCCCCCCTAGTCCGCCTCCCACCCCCCGACTCCAGACTGGTGGCCCTATGAGAGTAGTGTGGGCTGGATGCCGTTCACTTGTCCCCTCTCCTGGGTGCCTGGTGTGTGTGTGTGACATGCATATCCCCATTTTGCAGTCCTGGTACTGGATTTCATCGCTGTTCCTTTTAGCCACCACTAGTCACTACTTTGTAACTGAAGTTTCCCCATAATGATACCGCACACCTTGGGGATTGGTAACCTTTTCTTTTCAGTCTAGCCATACACCAGATGTGTTTAATGAGTGCCCCAGACTGTGGGAAATTTCAGAGAATATGATGAGTCCTGTCATCAAGATATTGAGAATTTAGTCGGGGTGTGTAATTAACACATAATCTGAGAACAGTGCAAGGTAGTATATAAGCGAGGTACAGAGGAAGAAATCGCGGTTGTGGGATCAGACAGACTTGGGTTTATATTCCTCTCTGCTACTCAGCAGCTAGATGATCTGGGCTGCTGAACTTCTGTTTGCTCACCTAGAAAAGGCAGCTTCCAAGTGGGATCGCGATGAGAAGCAGGGCTTGGAAGCTTCCCTCACAGAGCCTAGTGCATCATAGGCTCTTGAAAACCAGGGCTGTCATTTGTATTTTGGTGAGAAGTACCAACACTGAGTACCTGGTGACCTTCTCACCTTGGATCATGGCTCTCCCTGCTTAAAACCCTCTCATGGATTGCAAGGGGACTAAACTCTGAACTTGCCATATCCTTCAAAGTTCCTGCCTGCTTGTCTGAACTTCCACTCCCTTATGCCTCTGTCCTGGCCCTGTCCGTTCCCTTCAGAGCATGTAAACCATGTGGGTTTGATGATTTATCTGCAGACATCCTCCCCTCCATCCCCCATGAGAAGGGAAGCAGGGGCACCGTCTACCTTACTCAGCCCTGCATCTTGGCCTATAGCCTGGTGCTAGGCATACAGTAGACGCTCAATAAGTGTAAACGAATTAGTGAACTAATGAATGAACAAGTACATAAAGAATGCACCAGCAGTCCTGAGAAGGGGGAGCTCTGTGAGGATGGGAGGCAGCAGGGAAGGCCCCTTGAGAGCCCCGTCCTCCTTCTTTCCTGGGCCACCCCTGTCCTCACCACTGTGGGGACATCTTTGGAGAGGCCGGCATTGCCAGGTGCCTCGTCATTGCACCGTGGGCACAGAGAGGAGGCAGGAACCTGTTCCCCACGTTTGGAGGCTGCTCCCCACAGCTCTGTGGCCCCCTTGGGTTGCTCTCCCATTTCCTCAAGCCTCCAACCCCCCCCGCCCGCCATCTGAGAAAATCCGAGAAAGCCTGGTGATCAGCTCCACAGAGTAGGCAAGCCTTTCGATGCCAAATGCATTTGCTTTGCGAGGCTTTCAAAGCATTTTATCCCTGGGTTGTAAATCAAGTACTTAAAGAATTGTAAACTGGCTGCAGTGCAGGAGGTAATGTATGTCTGGAAGAAACACCACCATGATTTGCCCTTTAAACTTGAGAAAAGAATTCCACTTGTTTACTTTCATTAGAGATTTTGAGAGGCAGCTTGGGTTTCCTGGGGAAGGTGTGAAGAGGCCTCTGTGACGGGTTGGCCTCCTCCCCTGGGAGGGGAGGGGACTGGTGGTGTTCAGGTGGCTCAGGCTCCACCTGAATCGATCTGGCTCAAGGGCAATTTCCCAGTTTTAATTTTTTAAATTTGTTTTTTATTTTTTTATTTTTTGGCTCAAGGGCAATTCCCCAGTTTTAATTTTTTAAATTTATTTTTTATTTTTTTATTTTTAAAATGAGAGCTGCTTCTCTTAGTATTTCCTAAAGGCCCATTCCCTCCCCCATTTCCTCCAGCTGTTTGTCAAGCTCCTCATATGCCTGTGGCTCAAAAGCCACTAAGGCAGCTGATTACAGCAGATTAGACAGAATCCTTGCTGGCCGGAGTCACTTCACAGATGGAGGACACTTAGCCCATGATCTTCTACACGGTGGTGGGAAGGGAAGTGGGCCATCCAGCCCAGGAATGTAAGAGGGGGCTGCGGGGGAAAAGGGGAGGGTTCTGAGTGCAGCCCCTGGACAGGCCATCTGGGTATGAGAGCCCCGTCCAACCTCCTGTGACCTCCAGCCGGGAAGCTCGCCTCAGTCTCCTCATCTGTGAAATGGGAGTGGCTGCGAGGATAAATGAGCTGTATGTAGAGTTCCCAACAAGCCTGTGGCCTGCCCGTGTTATTCTTGGAAGGGGCTCTCTGGGGAAGGCAGGACCGGGTCTCGGCCATCTGTCTCTCAGCAGCCTGGGCACAGGGCATCACCCATAGTAGGTACCCTGATGTGGAACCTCCTTTCTTCACCGGTAAATTGAGGGGCTGAGACAAAATGATATCCAGAATCCTTGCCAGCTCATGGGAAGAGAATCCTGGGATTCACTGAAAGTTTCAGAATTGGTGAGGTGGTGACTTCATTTCCTGTGGCCGGGTTTTGGCAGAAGGGCTCCTTTGTTGGGGGGAAGGGGAAGTGTGTTCAGCTCTCAAAACCCTTTTGAGATTGTGAGGTGCAGACTTTGTCAGGTGTTAAGGAGAGTCTCCCCATGCAGAGCGTCAGCCTGTCTTGGGGAGGCCTTCTCACCTTCCCTGCTGTCTGGCTCTGGGGTGCTGGTGCATCCTGCCCAGCCCAAGGCAGGCACTGGTTTTTGAAGCACGTTTATGGGTATGGATTTGAAACCAGGCTCTGTGTGAATTAGAAAATTCTCACTTTTAAAGAACCTGTCAGTTTTCTCATCTGTAAAATGGGGTGATAATAGTAGAACCCGCCTTCTAGGTTTTTGTAAGGATTCAGGTAGGTGCTGAGGACAATGCCTGACTTATAGCCAGTTCTCAATAAGTGGTAGCTGTTGATTGGGAGTTAGAGGAGGGCAATCTTGTGTCCTGCCGGGTTGCCTGGAAGGATCTTTGCTCATTCCTTAGATGCTCAGCATTTAGGAGGCTTTGATTCTGGTCCCAGTGAATCCAAAGCCCTGTGGCTGCTTCTGCTGTCTGTTGTGTATTTGGGTCTTCCTGTAGACACCGATAATGGGGACATTCAGCATGCATTTAACCTGGTGTCAGGCAGGGGTGGAGGCAAGTCTATAAGAATTAAGAAAAGACTAACAGGGGTTGTGTTTTCCCCAGGATAAGGGATGTTTTTGGCAGCCTTATTTAAAAGGAAGACTTAACTAATATGTTTACTGCTGTTTGATCATTAAAGGTGAAATCAATTCATCAATCATCAGTCAGTCAAGCTCACCTTTAGGGAGCACTTTGTATCTGCCGGGCCGGAGTGTAGGTGTGTTGCCTGCATTATCCCACTGACTTCCTTGTTGGCCTTAGACCCAGCCTATGAGAGATGCTGTCACCTTCCCCACGTTACGGCAGAGGGCCCCACACTATTTGTAACCTGGGGCGGGGGGTGATGGTAGGAATGAAACTCACGTCTGTCTGAGCACTCAGACAACCCTAGACAGCTTCCCAAGAAGGAGTAGAAATATCTGTCATTTTTTCTTGTAGCAGGTGTTCCTTTTGCCTCCCTCAGGTAACACATTTAAAAATGTTTATTCATGTATTTGTTGAGCTCCTCCTCTGTGCCAGGCACTGCGTAGGCAGTGGGGGGGACACCAAGGAACAAGATATGGCCTCCGTCCCAAAGGAGCTCACCCACTTCCTGTCGTTCCTAGATCCCCATCTATGTGGTCCACACTTACCTCTCCCTGCTGGTCCACTTAAGGAGACTGATTCCCTGGGGTGTGTGTGTGTGTGTGTGTGCGCATGCGCACGTGGGCGCGTGGGTGCTCAGAATTTCATCCCTTTGCATAAGGCACATCCATTATGCGGCCTTGACTTTCTCAGTATCAGTTTAAAAAGATGCCAACAAACTTTGAAAAGCTCTCAGTGGTCCTTGATGCAACATAATTACTTTGTACGTTCTTAGTAGATTTGAAAGCGAACTCTTTCTCCAACTAGGCAGAAACAGTGGTAGGGAAGAGGCTGACACTCCCTTTATCTGCTGAGCTCAGAGCCCAGCCCGAGAAAGCATTTGGATGGAAAGGCAGGGCAGCGATGGGCTCACTCCAGGGAGAACCTCACTTTGCATCTTCCTCATGGTTAATTGATATCTGTTTCCCAGGCAGAATCAAATGGAATGCTCAGGGAGGGAACCGTTGCGTGAGTGGGCGTGCAAGCAGCTGGTAGCTGAAATCCTGGAGAGGGGAGGAATGAAGTGGAAATCTCCACTAATCACATCCACCTTCTCGAATGTGTAGGAAGGTCCAGAGCAGGTGGAGGATCCTTTCCTTAACAGTTCTAACAGCAGGAGACATTTAGTGAGTGGCCAGTGTGTGCCAGGCACTGTTGTAACTACTTTACACGCCTTCTATCCTTTGAGCCTGTATTATTATTGCATTCATTTTGCTGTTGAGGAATGAGAAGCTTAGAGAGGTCCAGTGACTGGCCCAAAGTCACGGAGCTGGGATTTAGAGCTGGGCTGTCCGACTTCAGGGTCATGGTCATGACCACTGGACTCCATGACCTCTCATGGGTACGGAGCCTTGTAAGCGTCTGCAGCTTCCTGCTTTGGTTCTTCACCCACACAGTGGATGGTAGACACCCACAGAACCCAGATGTGTAAAGCTCAGAGAAAGTTGTCTCCAGGCTTGTTAAAATAGCCATTTGAGGAACTTTGTTCGTGATCCAGATTTTTCTGTGCCTTGGTTATTTATGCCCTCTCAGTGCTAGTTTAGTGCCTGGCACACAATAAAAATGCAATAAATATTTGTTGAATGGCTGTGGAGTGTTATGAGTCTAGGGATATTGTCAGGAGACTTGGGGGCTTGTCTCACCATTGCTACAACTTGAGCTATGTGACTTTGGGCAAGATATGTCCCTTTTGTGGCTACCGCTATGCAATCGCTAAGATGAGTGCTCCGGGCCTGATTTTTGTTTTACGATTCATTATTCATTCAACAAATATTTGTTGAGTGCCTGCTATGTGTGTCAGACACCACCCTGCTCTGGGCGGTAGAGAGAGAGTGATGATGAGACGAGACGAGATGAGGTTCCTGCTCTCTTAGGACTCACATTCCAGCCCCTTCCATTTTTGCATTTGGTGAGTCCTCACGTCTCATTCCCAGATCGCTTCAAAGCTGCAGACGCTGAATCCTGCCCTGTTTGTCTTCCTTCGTTAGAAGGCGTGTTCCAATGGGGCAGGGATTTCCATCGGTTGCTTGCTGGTGTATACCAAGCGCTTAGCACAGCGCCTGGCAAGTAGATCCTGGTGACACACAGGCACGTATGCCTGAATGAATGATCGCTACCGAAATCTCAGGATAGAACAATTCTGGGACTAAAGCCCAAGAAGGAAAATTAAGGTGCCGAAGTGCCATTTTCCAGGGAAAACACCGTCTATATAAAGGCAAGATGCAACTGAGACTGGGTTTATTATCTCTGCTAGGTGAGAGGTTAGGAAGTCAGGCAGGTAGGTACCGCCTACTGGGCTCCTGGCTTTGCTGCTGGGAGTGGGTGTGAGGATAGTTCCTTCCCCACAGGACGTCAGTGCAAGCCTGGATGAGAAGAAACAGTTTCTTCCTCCCAAGCCATGGCATATCAGTTATTATACAGAAACCCCACTTCGGGAAATAATCTTTAGGGAAGTCTCGATGAGCTCATACGGTCTCAACAGATCGCCCTCCAACTTGGCCTTCAAGGTCTACTTCAGTTTGATACAGCTATAAATTCCGCATTAGCTCAGAAGGTCAGGAACAAAGTCAGTTTCAGGGGCTCTCTAAGTACGTGCAGATTCTGTGATGATGTGTGGATTTTTTGTTGAATGATGTTGAATTCAGAGAGGTGACAGAACTTATTAAAGTGGATAAAGTGAAAATTGTAGCCTGTGATGGTGAAATACTGGCTCCGGTACTACAGAATGAATAGAAATATGGCTTTTCTGTGCTATTTTCTATTATTAGTCATCGCTTTTTAAAGAGAAGCATGAAAGAGAATTTTTAAATTCATTCTAGCATTGGAGAAATGACTGCACTGCTATACTATCAGAGAATGCAGTAGAAAGAAGCTTATAACTCTGTAGCCTCTTACATGACCTTTCTTGTATAGCATGAAGAAATAGAACTTGTTTTTAAATGTCAAATCAAACATCGTTGCCTTCCTAAAAGCTTTCTTTAATTAAAAATAAAGGAAGTCAGGCAGGATTCTTCGACTTTTCATCTGGTGATGCTTTTTGCAAACCACAGAGAAAAAACAAAAACAAAAACTCTCCCATCCCCCCCCTTTGCTTCAAGCAGCAAAAACACTTCTTAAAACAGCTCATGAAAGAAAAAATTATAACAAATATTTTGCATTTCTCTGGTGGCGGCACAGTCTGAATTCCTTTCAGCCCCACAATGGGTTCTAATTTTATGAAATGTTTGGATTAGCCACCAATTTTCTGGTGGAATTTAGGAGGCTTGTATTTGTACTTGTGCTTGAAGCAAAGCAATCTCATAAAATCCACGCAGTGTCTTGGGCCCAGTGGGACATCCTAGCCAAGGACAAAATGATCATCAACAGAATGATGGTGAAGAAAGAGATCTCTCTCTCTCTGGCAGCTGTGGGCAGGCTTTTTGGTCTGGGGTTTGGCTAGGCTGCATACCACTTCCAGCTGATCACGGACTATAAAAATTCCAGCCCAAGTACAAGCCTTGTACCTGACCTTGGTCCTTTAATTTCCAGAGCCAGAGAACATTAGGGCATCTGGTAATTGGGTGAGAGGCATTTGATAACACATGGTGCTCTATCCCCACCCCATAGCATATGTTGCCTTGTGTTATAATTTTTAGTTTATATATCTCTTTATACCACTAGACCTGCACTGTCTAATACGGACACACATGACTATTAAAAGTAAAATTAGCTATAATTAAATAAAATTAAAACTTAAATTCCTTGGTGCTGCTATCCATATTTTAACTACTTAATAACCCTCTGTGGCTAGTGGCTACATTTGGACAGTGCAGAAAAGATCATTTCCATCATTCTGAAGGACAGCACTGCTCTAAGATGCTGAGTATAATGACTGCAGTGACACACCCCACGCCTTACGTGGTGTTATTAGCTTCATATGTAGTGTTTGTCACTAATAGTAACTATCTCTTACCAACCTCATTCATCTTTTCTGTATCTCCAATGGCTAGGACAGTGCCTGGTATATAGAAAGCACCCAGTAAAGATTTTTAGAATGAATGAAGTTGTCTTTCTGATTCGGCATTGTGTTGCATGTGCTGGACACAGAGTGGGTCTTCAAAAAACAATTGGACGAGTACTTCTAAATTTGTAACCATTGAATAGCTTTATCTGATATTTGTTGAGCACATATTATATGTCAGGCATTGTTTGAGGTTCTGGAGATATAGTGATGAGCAGACAGACACAATCCTCTAGAGTAAGAGTATATCTAATCCAGTGTGTATCTGCTTGGGGAGGGGTGTACCTGTTAAATGTACCATCCTTGGCACCCACCCCAGAGGGTCTGATTCACTAGGGCTGGGGTGGGATTCAGGGATACCTGGGAATCTACAGTGTTTTAACCAAGCATCTCAAGTGAATATGATAAGGTTGGTCCATGGTCTGTACTTTGAGACACAGCGATGGGAAGCTAGCTGTTGTATGTATCTGGGGATACACCACCCTGCTTTCTTTAGTCCACACCTTCTCTTGTGATAACTGGAGGGCCCTAAGACCCTGGGTTCTTACAGTAGACCTGAAGCTTGAGGTCTCTTTGCCTTTTATCTTCCCATGGAATAATAATACTAGCAAACAGCTGTAATTGTGCCAGGTGAGAGATTAAGCATGTTAAATCACTGACCTAAACTCATCCGCATGGTAACACTAAAAGGCGCACACCTTTATTATCCCCATTTTGCAGTGAATACACTGAGGCACAGGAAATTAAGTCACTTGCCCATGTTTGCACTACTCAGACCCTGAAGCGCTGTGACACTGCTGTTTATGGTCCCTGGACTTTGAGCGTCTGCCTCCCAAACGCTGAATGGGCTTTGATTTCCTTTTCTGCCAGTTGCTCAGAATCAAAAGTTCGGGTTATATTTATGAAATGCCTGTTCATGGGATTAACACGTGTGGGCATTATGGGCTCTGTTGATCTACAAATTCCCACCCCTGGTCTCATGGAGCATAATTCATTCATTAGGCAGACATTCCCTTGGGTCTACTATGCACCAGCCCTGTGTGGTGCTCCCAGGTGTAAGAGCCTTGCACTTGGCCTAGTAGGGGGACAAAGGCACAGGCAGAGACTTACTGAGAAAGTTGTCACACCCAAGATACATTTTCATCTAGACGAGAAAAGGAAAGCAAATCTTAAAAACTAGGAGTTTCCTCATTTTGCTGTGTGCTACTCAGTTTTTACATAATTTTGCTCTAGAATATGCCTGTTTTGCCCCATAGGGCTTTGTGTGTGTGTGTGTGGGTGTGTGTGTGTGCATGCGCGCGCGTGCTTCCCTGCTTTAATATTTCACAGCTTGCCTACATCTGAAAAAAGTTCAAAAAACATGTGTGAGATTGGCTTTTTAAAGCTGCTAGTTTTTACCCTTCCACCCTTTTTTAACTACTTAGCAGGGCAGGAAGCCCCTTAGAGTTGAGAGTGCCCAACATTCCTGACCCACTTGGGAGAACTTTGAAAGAAGGAGAATGAAAAGAAGAGGAGAGAACATTTCTAGAATACTTAGCATGTGCCTCCTGCAAGACACGCTAAATGACAGTTTACACGCGTCATCCCATTTCACAGCAGCTCTGTGATGTGCAGTAACTATTATCCTCACTTTGTCGTTAAAGTGAATGATTCGCTCAAGTAATCAAGGTAGCACCTGAGTTCAAAACTCAGGTAGGTGCATCTGGCCCCATGGCGGCGGCTCTTCCCACCACCCCACTGGTTCTCAGACCTGGCTGAGCATTAGGATAACCTGGGGACCTTTGCAAAGCTCTCTGGGGATGGGACCTAGGGGTCAGTATTTTTCATTGTCCCTTAGGTTACTTTGGTTCACTGCGGGAGTTGAGAGCCGCTGGCTATAAAGCATGCTGACTGCCAAGGTCCAAGGGTCTGCACTGAAGGTATCCTCATCGGTGACTGGTCAGGCTGGGACCTTGCCCACCTTTGCCCCCAGCATGCTTTCTCCAGGGGGGACTGGTGTGTCCAAAGCCACCCGCTGGACCTGGGCCGGGACCTTTTGCTCTGTTGCGTCAGAGGCTGCCCGTAAATCGGCAGCCGGCTTGTTTTCTTTTTAGGCCCCAGTTGTAGCGACCTTTGTATGTCTGTTTATTTCAGAGAAATAATTCCATCCGACAAAATTGATTCCCTGGGGGCTACAGAAGTACACTTGGAAGGACTTCTTTTAGTGGGGTGACCTGAAATGTCCTCTTAAAAGAGGCTACAGCTGTTCCCTCTCTCTCAAGCCTTGTCTCGCTTTGCCCTCTGATGTCTTCCTCTCAGCATCATATTTTGAAGGTCTCTCTGTAGTGGTCTTACTTGCACACGTGTCTGCATAAGGCCCATTTGTTAATAACGATAGTTACAAAAAGTGGTTTTGGAGCACATGTCATCTGTTGGGCACACTGGGCATTTTCTATATGTTATCTGATTGCGTTTTGCATTTTCTTGGCAGTAATGCAAGTAAACACAAGTCTGGAATCTGGGGATTTTTATTTTAGAATGGGGGAAGTTACAATTGTGCCATGATTTGCAGGCCTTGTTGGAGAGTGAGGTGTTCCATGGACGTAGAGGCCACCATATTAGAGCAGTTGGCTTGGCTGGGATGGCCGTGGGTAGTTGGCTCATTGAATAGAAGGGTGTGGGGGAAAGCAGAGAGTGGCCCAACAGCCCCTACTCTTATTAGTCTCAGTCAAGGGAACAGAGAATACTGGTTAATCTGATGAGTTAAGTGGAAATATGAATATAACTTAATCTAATATAATTTAATAGAGAGCTTGAACTATAGTTTTCCAGGTAATTGAAGCTCACCCATTCAAGAGCCAATCTTATAAAAAGTGGTAGCCATTTATTATGGAGATCTTTCTCAAGTGGTTGCACGTTTCCTTGCCTCCTTCAAGTACTTTCAGAGTGGGTAAACTTTGTCTTGATGTCTTTGGAGGAACTTCTAAATGGTCCTCAGTACTGTGTTTTGGAATTCCCACATCTGCCATGTCGAATTTGTCTATCTTCTTCATCATCGACTTTCATTCCCTTTCGGTGACCTTTTTAAATGATAAAATGCTTCTTTCCCCTAAAGTGAAAATAAACATTCTCAATCCCGAAAACCTACAAGATCAAAGGTAAAGTTAGTCGTCCTTGTCTTGATTCTGTCGGTGAGGCTGTCCCTGGCCGCTTTCTAGTTCTGTTTTTTCTGCTTCCCCATGGATTTGCTATGGCCGAGCTTCTTAGACTTGTTAGTAGCAAAACTACGGGTGACCGTTTGAGGGGGCTCAATGCATGGGTTTGATGACATTTCTTGAGGTGGCTTCTCTAAGGGTTTACTCCCCCTATTCATACAGTCTTCACAGCTGAATGGGCCCTAACGGTGAATCTAGTGACATTCCATCTTCCTGCGTAACAGGATGAGTCGCTTGTGGGGAGTAGGGCTGGCCAGGGTCACCCAGTTAGTACATGGCCAAGCTGGGTCTCTTTACTCTAGTGCCTTTTCCATTTTGCCACCTCTTGCCTGTGTTCTAGATTGTGGGTGTAGAGATAAGTGGCTTTGGAATAAAGGAATTATTGCTATATTTGAATAATGAAATCCAGGAAAATCCTACCTTTACCTTAATCATCTATGTTGCTCAAATGACAGATTTTTTTTAACTTCTTTTCTGAGGGCGTGAGAAGCAGAATGTAGCCTCCCCTTCAGCATGCCAGACCCCCTCTCAGTTTGAACATCAGCCTTGGATGAATACGGAGATGGGTACAGAAACACACTGGAAAGCAACGTGCATTACTCTCTGTACATAGCTTATGTTTTATGACCTGCTTAAAGACGCAGGGAGCCTAAATCTTGGGGAGGTTCGTCCTATTTACTTGTTTGTCTTTTCTGCAGATGGGATGCTTGCATCAGAGCTGAGCTGGCTTCAGATGTTTGCTCCGGGATATTTTAGCTGAACTGTATGAGTCCATTAAACACATGTAAGAGTTTTTGGGAAAAGAAAGGCTGTGTCTCAAACCAAATGTTTTACATGGAGAACATCTGGGGAATATTGGTATTGGTGTGTACAGTACATCAGAACGCAGCGTGGCGGGGTTCAGCTGGGATGTCTCCGGCCTGTGGTTGCTGGTTTTGACAGTTTTGTTGTAAGGGAAGGGTTCTTATGAAGTGCTGCCATCAAGGCAGTGCTCGCTCCAGGGAGGGGTGTCCTCGTTTAGCCGCACTCTCAAATTGTTCTGATTAGCTCCCCGGCCCGCTCGCCCACGACATTTGAACAGTCTGACATCTGAGCTAGTTTCCTTCAAGGCTGAAGCTGCAGAGGAAGCCTCACAGTGCCGAGACTCAGGGTGTCTCTCCTTTACCCCACGTTTCCGGAGATTTGGTGAAATGTGGCAACAGGTGTGGCCTAGCGGAAGCAGCATCGTCTACAGATCCAAGTGCCTGGGTTGACCCTTGGGTGTTGAATTTATGGCCTGAGGGAACTTGGGGAGTTCTTTTTCAGCTTCAGTTTTCCTCTTCTGTCTGACACACGGGGTAATGGGGGAGTGAAATAAAGCGGGGTGGCACCGAATACCTAGGAGGCGGTCATTTACTTTACGGTATCGCACCCATGGGTTTGTGGCCCTCCCCACAAGTACAGAAGCCATGCGGAATCCGGGATATCATCTGGGTAGCTTGTCTGACTTTAGCAACTTGTATGGACTGGGCCAGGTTGGTGGTATGCAGCGATGGGTGAGAAAGGGACCGTTCTCATGAAAATTAAGACTTAATGATATTCATCGTGTTTGAGTCAGTTCAACTCGACACCTATTTGTCGAATGTGCTGTGGTGCCAGATTCTTTCCTAGGTATTGGGGACATGGGGCGAGGGAGGGGGGAACAAAGCATTAGGGTTCCTATCCTGTATTCTCTGCTCCCTGTGCCTGGTATGGACCGCGAACGTTGTAAGTTTTAGGTTATCTGTTGGCTGTCATTCAAGTGGCGTGAACAGTGAACAGAGAGACCAACTACAGACTGATTGGCTTAAACAACAGACGTTTATATTTTTATAGTTCTGCAGGCTGGATGTCCAACTAAGATCAAGGTGCCAGCAAGATTGGTTTCTGGTGAGACCTCTTTTCCTGGCTTGCAGATGGCCGCCTTCTTGCTGTGTCCTCACATGGCCTTTCCGTGGTGTGTCCATGTTCTGGTGTCTCTTCCTCTTCTTATAAGGACATCAGCTTATTGGATCAGGGCCCCACCCTTATGAACTCATTTAACCTTAATTACCTCCTTAAAGGGCCTGTCTCCAAATATAGTCACACCAGGGGTCAGGGCTTCCACATAGGAATTCGGGAGAGGAGACACAAGTCTATAGCAGCTGGTAAATATTTTATAGGTATGAATGTTATTTGGCAGAGAATATGGCTAGACTTCTTGCGCCTTTGGTTAAGATTGATCAGAATTGATCCTTACTGAACCCCCAATCGTCCAGATTTAAAAAAAAAGACAAAATACCACCATAATTTAATATGGCTTTATTGTGGTATGAGAAGAAATGATTGTAAACATTATATCTGGATGGGTCCTGAAGAAGGCATTTGGACTAGTACCAGTCAAGTGGAATAGTCATAGGCCCATTTTATGGAAGAGATGACTGAATATAAAGCATGGAATATGGGTGAGCAAAAGGGACAGCGAAGATATTTTCCTGACTCTTTTTAATGGGTGAAAAATGAATAACTGAGCAAAGTGAGACTTAATTTTGGTCTTATTTAGGAGTGTGAGTGAGACACAGGGGTGGAAACGAGGGAGCAATGGGTGGAAGGATTTCTCAGGAGGCCTCACCGCTTCACACGTACATCAGTTCACCTGTGATCTCACAAAAGAACACTTGCTGGGAAGCATCTTAGATTCCTACAAAGAGCATCTCTTTCTTTGGCCAAACTCTAGGGTCCTGAGTCTACCTATCAGTACAAGAAGGACGAAGTATCTTAACTGATGGTCTCTCTGTGGCAAAGCCTGTGCATCTTCTGGTTCCATCCCAGGTCCCACCTGCTCCCTGACAGGAAGGAGCCCTCCCTGATACAGCTGGTGACTTATTCTTAGTAACCCGCTTAGGAACCTTGTTCTCTCTTCCTTGCTGACTCTTCGACATCTCCCAGTGGAATTTAAGGGTCTTGGTTGCAAGTGCCAGAAACGGACTCTGTGACTCGCTTAAGGAGAAGATGAATTCGTAAGGTGTGGTATATCCCACAGAAAAAGACAAGAACGAAGGAAACCTGAGGAACTAGGTAGGAAGAACTACTATTAGATGGTCTTTGCAGGAGTTGTTGTTGAAATGTGTGCCTCTGCCATTTTCAGACCACTCAAAATTCAATTCTGGGGAGAGCAGCTCCTTAGCCAAACTCTAGGGTCATGGGTCCACCCACAGGCACAGGGAGAGTGAGTTATCTTGACCAATGAGCATCCGATGGGGTAGGGCTACCGCCCGAGCAAAGGCAGCGTGTTCCTGCTAGCAGAAGGCTGAATGGGTAGAGAGAGGGTAGCGAGGACCCGATGCCCCCATATCTGCTGCCCTTTCCAGTTGAATTGTGAGCATCTCAAAGGGTAGTTCTGGGTCCTCTTTTGTAGCACCTGGGTTGATGCCTTATTTGGAGTCGATTTCCTAAAACTGCTTGCTGGAGAATTGACTCATTATCGCATCATGTTAGGGTCACGCTTCCTGTCCGATTCTGCCTTTTGCACAAATGCATCGGCGGCCTCGCAGCAAGCAGGGAAGAACACCAGGAGATATGTTTTTGAAGATGGAAGCGATTTAAATTTTAGCTTGACAAAAGACTCAGGGTGGGGGCAAGTGTGTGTGGCTTGGTGGGCCCTTCATCTCCAGAGACTCCGATTGAGCTCATCACATTCATCAGACACCGACCAGCTGCCAGGCACCGTGCAGCTCGCTTAGTCAGTGTGGTTTCAGAGTATGCTCTTTGGGTTTAGCAAGACCCAGCTCTCCACTTTGTTAGTTGTGTGCCCGGGCAAGTTACTTAACCTCCCTGAGACTCAGTGTATGTTCATTGAGAAGGCAGAAACAAATGTGTTTTTGCAAGAATTTAATGAGAGGTTGAGACGTTTAAGGCGAAGGTGCGCTGTGCCTGGCATGTACTAAGGGCTCGATGACTGGTGATTACTCTGATTGCTGCTAGCTATTGTGAATGATCTCCCACCCCTTCTGGAGCGGGCACTGTTATCATCAATCTCCATTTCAAAGACCAGCAAGTTCAGGCTCAATGGCAGGTGGCTGTGGGATGATATGATGTCTTGCTGTGGTTTTATGTTTTGTTAAGGGTCCTTTTCCATCCAACTTTATCGACCTAGTGTTGTCATATAACATATGTAAGTTTAAGGTGTACAAGGTGATAATTTAGCACACATATATAATGTGAAATGATCATCACAGCAAGGTTAGTCAATACCTCCATCTCCTCACATAACTATCATTTTTTGTGTGTGGCAATAACATTTAAGATCTACTCCCATTAAACTTTCAAGCACATAATACAACATCGTTCACTGTACTCACCATGCTGTACGTTAGATCTCCTGAACTTATTCATCTTATAACAAAGTTCTTACCCTTTGACCAACATCTCCTCATTTCCCCCACCCCCGCAGCCCCTGGCAACCACCGGGCTACTTATTCTCTGTTCTTATGAGTTCAGCTTTTTTGGATTACACGTGTAAGTGAAATCGTACAGCATTCATCTTTCTTTGTCTGACTTACTTCACTTAGCATAATGTTAAGGGTCCTTTTAAATACTTGAGGTCCGTTTTAGCAACAGCTTTTTGGCATTTTGTATAAACCAGGCACCTGCTAGGCACTGGCAAGGTAGCAAAGAGGACAGAAGTGGTCTCTGTACGACTGAAACCTAAAGAATGGTGGGCGAGGTTATGAAAGGGGGCATGATGGGGACTCAGTACAGGGGATGGAGGCTGAAGGGCTGGTCAGCTGAAAGAGTGAGATGCGGATGAAGTGGAGGGAATCCTGGCGGAGAAAGTGACAATCACAGACATCCAGGGGCACGAACACACTCCTCTCCCAGGCTGCTCCTTGGGACCCCGTAATGACCACAGACTCCCGCCCCTATCTCCCTGAGGGTAGAAACTGAGTGATGGGTGTGGGCTAAATAAAGCTCAGGGAGACAACCTGCCTGATGGGGTGATAGGAAATGCCCAGACTGAGCATGCTCTTTGAGGGGGCTGTGCATTTGTAGCCGGAGGTGCTACTGTGACAAGCATCCCAGGCAGGTTTGTGGGCGGTAATTAGTGGGCTGATAAGCGTTCAGTTGGATTTTGCAATGGGGCTGTGAAGCAGGAACCAGCCTGCTAACTCTCTGGGTAATGGACAGAGAGCTTCTCTTGGAAGGAAAAGAAGCTTCTGCTGTGAGGAGGTGATGAATGAGGCCTCCAGGGGGATAGATTGCAGCCCAGGCGTTTGTTCCTTCCCTGTCTGATTTGTCTTTGCACACTCTAATTGCCATAAATCAGTTTTCCAAATAAGAGGGAGTCTGTCGGGATAAAAATAACTTCTAAAGAATCTTCTCTTTCACTTAGCTATAAAATCACCCACGGTTAAAATAGAAAATAAAATTTAAAGCTATACCCCCCCTTAAAAAAATACATGTCCTATGTATTTTACCATCTTAAGAAATAAAAAACTTTTTTTTTTCTTTGTTCTGCTCACCTGGATCAGTTAGTCAGTTGATTAGTTTCCTTTCCCTTTGGAAAACGAATTTTCTTTCTTAGGTCTTTCGTGTCTCTTGTTCATCGTTCCCAAGGTCAGTGATTCAGTAGCAGCTTGAAGTTAATATTTAAAAGCGATGTTTTCAGTGAATTAAGAAATAATGGGATAAAAAAAACACAAAACCCTCCCAAGTATGCTTATTCATGTGTGATATCAAATCAGACTTCAGGAACTAGAATGAGGTTTGGATGGAATCGGACTGAAAATAACGTCCCCAACATGTCTGTGGTGGGGACAGCCCGCTAGCGTTAGACGGGGCTGAAATAATGCCCTGTGCTGTAAAGTGGGTCTCATAATTTGCCAGCACCCTTTGGCCTGTCTGTCGCTCCCTATCTCGGTGTGTTAATAACGCATCAGTTCTCGGGGCTTTGCTGCACTGGGGCCTGCCTCACATGCACATGCCGGACCTTTCTGCGGCAGTTTCAGCCCTGCCGCTAGCTGTGGCTGGGGCCTTTTGTGGGGGGGCCTTGCCCCGGGGATGAGTCCTTGCCCGGAGTATGAGTCGTGGGCTAGAGTGAGACTCGGGACTCTTGATGCAGTTTCAGTGCTGCTGTTAATTCCGTGAACCTGAGCTGTGCTTTAACCTCCCTTGGACTCAGTTTTCTTGCCTGTAAAATGGGAGGAGGGGAGGCAGCGATAGAACATTCTGAGGTCTTTGCAGCTCTGACGTCTGCTGATGAGAATGGTGCTCCTTGTGCCTCTGCCTTAGTGACTGTAGGCTCTCTCACTGCCCCCATCCCATGCACAGTCTGCTCTGATCCCCACAGCAACCTTGTGGGCTTGGTACTCTTGTCATCCTTATTTGCAGATAAAGAAACTGAGGCTGTGACGTTCTTGCCTGAGGACCTCTCTGTGCAGGGGGCACCTGGACCAAGTTGCTTGAGTGATGGATGAGAAGGCTGAGGTGTCGGTGCTGGGTTTCTTAATAGTTCTGGCTGGGCTGGGAGGCTGATAAATAAGAGTTGCACAACCCTAAGCTTGTCCAAGCTGTGTTATAAACAGCATCAGCGTGATTGGATACTACCAGCTGTCCAACTTATCAGTAACCTTGGCCTTCTGGTCCGGCTCTTCCTCTCCATCCGCACAGCACTTGTAACCTGGAAGAGAAGCAGTGGCACTTGAGAATTCGGAGTTGATGTTGCCTTTGGTTTTTGGAAATGCAAACGTCCAAAAATAAACCACCCCTCGGCCCGCCGAATCCCAGCTAAATGGCCTTGCATTTTTAAGCTCTTTCTGTGGCTCTGGTCGCCTGTGTAGTAGCATCTCTCATGCTACTAGAGGCCTTTTCATGCAGGGCGCCTTGGGGTGTTTATTAAGAGCGGAGCCTGCAGACACTTCCAGAGGATTCCGGTGAGAAGGCTCCTCACAGCTGTAGCCAGACCCTCTCTCACAGAGCAGGCAGGACGTGGGGCTCCAGAGTTCACCTCCGTCCCCTCCTTCTTCAGACACATTCACTTTTACCAGATGTGGGAGCCCCAGGTTGTGTGTGGAGCATCCATCCGCCGCCAGCTTCAGTGCCCTTAACAGCACCGGTAGCCCCGCCTCGGGCTAGAACAAGAGGACCGTCTGCTGGGAACAAGAAAGAAGCCTTCCATTTGCCAGGGGTAAATTAATTCAGGTCACTGAGTCCCCTCCAGGAAGCAGCTTGTTTATAATTCCCCTCTATATAGATGGGAGGCTGATTAATTTTCACTAATCATCTAATGTTTAACATGACTGCGTCATTATGAATTCCGGAGTAATAAGGGCTGTCATGGCCACATTTACTCTGGTTTAAGATGGCATTTCTCAGACTTTCAGAGTGCAACAGAATCACCTGGGAAGCTTGTAAAAAATGCTGATACCAGCTTGCTCCCCACCCTCGAATTCGTTAGCTCTGGAGTGGGCCTTGGAATCTGCATTTTGACAACCAGTTTCCACTTTCTTCCCAACCAGGGGGTCTGATGCAGGTGGTGTGCTCACTACCCTTTGGCAGATTGTTCTCTCTGAGAATCTAATCGGGAGCTTCAAGCTGTTTTGTTGCTTCCTTTTGGCATTGCTGCTGGTGTTAACTTTCCATTGGCCTTCTTTTCTCTGCTCGGTCAGCCATGACCACTATCTGATGTTTACAAACACGAACACCCACCGTCCAGGGAGGGCAAATCTGCCCCAGATTTTTTAGTCATTGTTTCCACTTGCCTTGTGGCATCACCACGGGCCATAATGACAGTCTTAGCTCAGTCCTCGAAGAGGGATGGTGTGGTGGAGAGCAAGGGCTGACTCACCACGTAGATAAAAACGTCCCAGGCCTCTCTGAGGCCCTCCTAAGCAGGCCCTGGCAGCGTCAAATAAAAATCGGATTTGCTGCTCAAATTCTGAAAATAGAACACATTTGTCATGGCAGGAGAATAATCAGTATCATCTGAGGAGACATCATCTCTGACGGGGAGTTTTGAGGAATAAGAGAATTGAGAACTGAGTTACAGAGGATCGTATTTTCAGAACTTCTTAGAAGATTGAAAGGCTGGTGGTGGCCAATGGTGGGATGCCATTCTTTGAAGAAAAAGCTCCTTCTTACACTTGCCACGTTCCTTGGCATTGGGGTGCTTCTCCTCAGAGCCTGGTGATATGACTCTTGGCTTCCAACTTGCTTCTGTCTGAAAAACATCCATGTAATGACATGAATCAACAGGCCTGACAGGAAGAGGCCCGTGGGCTCCATGATGTTGCTGGCTTTGGTCCCGGTGGGGCTGGTTGCATCATGGCAGCTTGCTAGAATGTTGTCCTGAGTTAGCCAGGCTGCTCTCAAAGAGCTGGGGGTCATCGCATTAATTAGGGGCTTTGGCTGCAAGACGGCCTCCTGGGTGGCGTCGCCAGGGTGATGGCCTTTGATGGCAGCCTTTGTGAGTGAAAGCCATTTGGTGATCTTGGGGAGTTTTGAATCTGGTGGCCAAGTGGAGCTATGCTTTGCTTGAACTCTGACCATCAACCACACAAGAGCAGGAACCCGTACACTGGCCTCCACTTTGACTGCCTGTTCCCACTGCAGGTGACCTCTGGGCTCCTTGTTAAGAAAAGGTCCCTTAGCTGCCTGCAGCTCCTGTGGATCGTGGCCAGATATGAGATCACACCTTGTGAATGGCAGGGAAGCTGCCAGCTCCAGTAGCCTGACAACACAAACCTGTCCTCACTAAGTGATGCCAGTGTTTATGGCCATGTGTCTTCCCTGCTGCTCACTCCCCCAGTCCTGCCTCCCGGGACTTCACGTGTGACCCTGTAAAACTTCACCTGCTTGGAGGGGGCCCATCCCACTGGGCTTGGGGGACTGTTGGAGATCCTTTGAGAGATTCTGTCATCTGCCGTGTTTGCCGTCCATCGCAACTTTATCCACAGCCTCAAGAATCAGCAGCAGCCTCTGGGCTCAGCCTGCCTGGGTTCAAGTCTTAGCTCCGTCTTTTACAAGCTGTGTGACTTTGGGCAATATTTATTTTCTCTGTGTCTCAGTTTCTTCCCCTGTCAAATGGGGTTTTAATTAGTATTAAATAAGATAAGGCCCGCTGGCACACAGTTGGCACTTAATGAATGTTTGTCACTGCTCTTATTAAGATACTGCCACTGATTTAAAAATGTTGATATGTCAGGGCCAAAGGCAGAGCACTAAGATCTCACTGCTCACAGTGTGGTCCCCGGACCTGCTTCACTGGCATCACCTGAGAGCTTGCCAGGAACCCAGAGAACCCCAGGCCCCGCCTTTGACCTTGGGATTCAGAATCTACATTTTAACAAGATGCCCATGACCCCTGTTTGAATCACTGAAGGCTAATGTATGGCAGTGAATGAGCATCCATGGGAGGTGACTGTGGAGCGAAGTGGGCAGCGATTCTCTTGCTGCCCAGAATTTCTCCCTTCCCCAAAGCAGGCAGGGAAGACAGCTGGCTGCCTTGCTGTATGCTGGCACGTAGGCTGAATATGAATTTTAACCTGCTGTTGCCTCAGAAAGGGTGTGAGGTGGGGGAAGATGTGTGAGGGAAATGGTGAGGGGAGAGGCCTGTGAGATGATTTGCTGTGAGCTCATCACCCCTGAACATGGTCCAGGACTCCCTATCTATAGGCCTCATTTATAGTCACCACCATTTATTCAACATCTACAGTGTGTCAGGCATTTTACTTACATTATGTCCACTCCTTACAACCACCCCAAGAGGTACAACTTGCTAACCCCATTTTACAGATGAGGAAACTGAGGTCTATGAGGTCTGGGCTGAGCCTATCCAGCCAGTAAAAGCCTGAGTTTTCATGTGTTTCCCCATAACCCGAGCTCTTAATAATCACAGCAGCCACTGTGGCAGGCTGCAGAGCAGGTGGTTTTTGGTGATTATTCAAAAAAGGAAAAACTACTTCTGCAGAAGAGGAGGCTGGGCCTGTTACATTTAACGAGAATGCGAATCTGGCTGGGCTCTTTGCCTCTTAAAGAGGCAGGCACCACGGGGGAGAATTCGCAGGTCCCCGGCCAGACCTGCTGCTGCACACGGTTTAAACATTAAACTCCAGGGTGGCCTTATTTAAAAGCAGACCATTTTATAAGGCGCACGGTGCCGTCTAGACGTGGGACATTTATGAAAGTGGCTGTGCTGCGTGTTGGGCTCAAACACCTGAGTTCCCGGCTCCAGTCCATTTGTAGGTGGAGTGAAATCTGACTCGTGCAAGAACAAATTGGATTTTTTTTTTTTTTTTTGAGGGTGTATGATTTCAGACATTTGGTAATCTCTTCCTGCTCGGCTCTTTCCTTACCTTGTCTTTCTTTGTCGATGTGGATGAGGAGGGAGGAAAACAGAGGAGCCGTTCTCCATCATGCTGGCGCCTCTGTGCGTGTCTGTGGCCATGATGGAAGTTATGTAATTCTTGGAGTGATTTTTGCTTCTTCTCCTTCTCTCCCAACCCCCCACTTTTAGGACTGGGGCAGAATTGTGTTGGCTCCCTCTTGTGTTGTCTCAGCACTGTGCTTGGTACCTGGTAGGTGCTCAAAGGAGTAAGCGGATCAACAGTCAGCATCCAGTGGCTGTCTTGCGTCAGACTTTTGACGCTAAGGAGGAAGATTTCATTTTCCTATCCACCTGTATGGGCAACCGTAAGAAGGAGGTGGGGGAAGATGGCCCTGGGTTCAAGTTGTTCCTCCTTTTGTCCGGTCTCAGATGCTGGCGCCATGATGATCATGGTGGTCCCCAGCTGCTCTGAGCTTTCTGCCATTACGGATGAGGGTACCATTTAAAGACCCAGAAGAGAGATTTTCCTGCCCTTTATGTGCTTTGGGAACAAACATGGCCTCCATTCCCAAGGCTGCCCTATGAGGAGCCAAGAGGAACTCAAGTTTGTTCTGAGCATGGAAGGAAGGAAGGAAGGAAGGAAGGAAGGAAGGAAGGAAGGAAGGAAGGAAGGAAGGAAGGAAGGAAGGAAGGAAGGAAGGAAGGAAGGAAGGAAGGAAGGAAGGAAGGAAGGAAGGAAGGAAGGAAGGAAGGAAGGAAGGAAGGAAGGAAGGAAGGAAGGAAGGAAGGAAGGAAGGAAGGAAGGAAGGAAGGAAGGAAGGAAGGAAGGAAGGAAGGAAGGAAGGAAGGAAGGAAGGAAGGAAGGAAGGAAGGAAGGAAGGAAGGAAGGAAGGAAGGAAGGAAGGAAGGAAGGAAGGAAGGAAGGAAGGAAGGAAGGAAGGAAGGAAGGAAGGAAGGAAGGAAGGAAGGAAGGAAGGAAGGAAGGAAGGAAGGAAGGAAGGAAGGAAGGAAGGAAGGAAGGAAGGAAGGAAGGAAGGAAGGAAGGAAGGAAGGAAGGAAGGAAGGAAGGAAGGAAGGAAGGAAGGAAGGAAGGAAGGAAGGAAGGAAGGAAGGAAGGAAGGAAGGAAGGAAGGAAGGAAGGAAGGAAGGAAGGAAGGAAGGAAGGAAGGAAGGAAGGAAGGAAGGAAGGAAGGAAGGAAGCAAAGAAGGACAGAAGGCAAGCAGGCAGGCGGGCAGGCCCTATATATGGGGCACTCTCTCTGGGTTAAACATGGCTGAGATTTATTGAGCACTTAACCTGGGCCAGCTCATTCTAAGCACCTGACATGTCATCTTCACAGGGAGGGACCCATGACGCAGGCACTGTTATTTCCCTACTTGAAGGACAAGGAAACTGGAAAACAGAGAAGTAATGTAACCTGCCCAGGGTCACACAGCTGGTGAGGGATTTTAGCCAGGACTCAAAGCCATGTCATTAACCATTATGCAATACTGCTTTAGTGTGCCCTGGCTCAATTTATCCTTCAACTTCATGAATCAGGCACTACATTACATTACAGGAGCTACATTTATGGACCTCCTTCTCCTTTTTAAATTTTTTAAAAATGTGACAACTATTCTTAGCTCTCTGGGACCTACAGAAACAGCACAGGAGCTGGATTTGGCCCACAGGCCGAATATACAGTAAACTAAGAAGCAAGATCATTTCAGATGTTGTGAAACACCCCAAAGAAGATAAAACGGAGGACAGGTGTAGAGAGAAGGAGGTAGCTAGGGGTGGCCTTATCCCCTGGAGAGGGCCTCCCGATGGGGTGGCATGCAGCTGAAGCTTGAGCAATGAGAAGGATGTAAGGATCTGAGGTGTGTAAAGCGCTTAGCACAGCATCTGTACCATATATTAAGAGCTCAACAAATGCCTGCTGTTATTACTATCGTTATCATTTTTGCGGCTTGCCATTATATGGGTCTATGACCTTTGGTGAGTCATTTGCCCTGCTCGTGGGAGTTGAACTGAAAGCCTTCCTTCTGACCTTGGCACTTGTACAGTTTTAAGTGATTTCTAGCATTTGCCTCCTCCTGACTCCCCACTATCTCTTTGAAATAGGGAGCAGAATGAGCCCTCTTTTCATTTTCAATAGAAGACTCATTGTCAAGAGGGAAGCTTTGCAGGAGGGACAGCCACCATGCTTATTGACATTTATGGAGCCCTTTTAGTTTCCTCAGTGCCGAGTGGGGTTTTATTAGAATGTGGACACTCGCCTTTCACACTGGGCTGGAACCATCCCCCTGGCAAATGCACAGTGGGACCCTCTGCCTCTGGCTCCACTATTGGGGATATTGACAAGTGGGCTTATTTTCTTACCCCCCAGAATGTCGCTACCCTCCCCTGACCCTGGATGTTGAAAGAATGTATTCCTATTGTCATTTAACAATAGCGGCTAAGTTCAGTCTGCTGCATAATCAAAGGGGTGATTTCTCCCCTCCACAGGCCCATCTTTAGTTCATGGAGGAATGTAGGAGTTGATCCAACAGCCACCCACATCCTCCCTGCCTGTGTGTGTTCACTGTCTGCTTCCTCCAAGAACCAGCTTTCAGAAATGCAGGCCCTGCTCAGATCACATAAAGCCTTCCAGTCATATCTTTACATTTGACGTAAGCTTACGGAAGCTTTTCTTGCTACATACTGAATGGGGCTGTCGCGAGGTCCAGGGGGTAGTTCTGAGCCTGGCACCGTGGTGAAAAGGGGCCTTGTAGCGGGAAGCTCATTCATCTTTGTGCAGTGAGCATCTTTTTATCCAGCAGGGCGTCCTGTGTTTTCTCTCTGCTTTCTCCATTCCTTGGTTGCCCATGTAGGTAGGATGTCAAAGAAATCCTAAGTCATCCTCCGATCGTGCCTGTCTTGACAGTGTTTGGCAGGAGTGGTCCCTCCTTTTCCTCTCCAATTCCACTATCACTTCTCCGGTCTGGGTTCTCATCACCTAAGAACATCAGCCCCTCCCTCTCCTTCGCCTCCCTCCTTCTCTCCTTCTCTCCTTCCCTCCTCTCCTCCTCTTTCAGTCTACCTGCCTGCCCACACTAAGTGTTTTCTCAGGCCTGCCACGTGCCAGGTGCAGCATTAAGCACTGGAGATAAAGCAGTGAATAAGATCCCCACTAGCGTAGAGTCGCTTAACAATACAAATACTGATTTAATTACGACTGGGGAAGGTTTTGTAAAGGTGAATACAGGGAGCTGCTAGTTGACGTAACCCGTTTTGGGGAGATCAGTAAATAGCAAAAACAATAATAAAAATCGCTTCCCGATTCTTGTTAAGTCATAGATAGACTCATTGTATTTTAGAAATGTTTTCATGTGCAGTGTTTGGTGGAGACCTGGTGTAAATTGGAAGTTGGGACTATTCACAGATGTGAATATGATCCTATTGAGGCATTCACTCTGAAGTAGTCAAAGTGTGGCACTGGGCTGTTGATACTACACATGTTTTTTTCTCCAGAGCACTCGATGCCTTTGTAATCCAGAGGCATGGTTTAACTGTGAAAGTGTGGTACAGGTGAGTCGAGGCTGCAGAAGCACCAGTTTGGGGGGCTAGGGGGTGGCTAGGCAGGTTTTTGGAGCTGGCAGCAAAGTAGTTGGTGGGCTTCCTCGTTACCTGTGGATACCTCTCCCACCAAAGTAGTTTTTGTCACCCTGGATGGAGCCAAGGAGAATTGAATTACCAAGCTACTTGTTCATAAGCAAAGATGAATCCATTGGCAGACATAATTTTCCTGATTAGATTCCTGTTGTCATTTAATGCCTTCTATTTATGGATTTCTCTTGCGTAATTGCCCTGTGCTTTGGCCCTGACAATTCTCAAAAATTCAGATTTGCGGGAGACATGGTACGGAGCTTTTAGAGTCAGCTGGGGCTGTGCAGGGAGTCTGGCTGTCACTCCCTTGGTTTTATCCTGATTTTTCTCTCGCAGAGACTTTTGGTCACATCATGCACTACTGATAGTGCTTTGAGCAAGAGAAAGGATGTATGAAGGATTTGGCTTCTGAGCAATTGCATAAACACAGCGTAACCTGAAGTCTTAAAACCCAAGGTTTGAGCAGAACTGGCCTTAAGATTGGGCATGCAATACGCTTTTTGTAGCCATTGCCATGGCAGCTGCATGATGGATCTGAGTGATACTAATTTCACCTATCCATGTTTAATCATTGACACCCTCTAAACCTTTATTCAAAGAATCAGGATTCCTAGAGTCAATGAATCTGGCCACTTGAAGAAGCCTCTTCATTATGAAAAATATCCACCGTTCCAAACCCCGGGCTGCTAAAACCTGATGTTTTCGAGAGAAGGGTGTTTCTGCTATAAATGAAAGACATGACAGGGGGTATTTCGAAGCTTTGTTTTGGTTATTGTCAGTTCTGCCAACAAGTAACATCTGTATTTATTTTCCGAACTTCTCCCAATGGCTGATTTGCATCTGTTTAGTTCTCTGAGTAACATTTCATTTCCTGACTTTATAGGTTGCTATAAAATCCATTCGTAAGGACAAAATTAAGGATGAACAAGACATGGTTCACATCAGACGAGAGATTGAGATCATGTCATCCCTCAACCATCCTCATATCATCAGTATTTATGAAGGTCAGTGATTTTTTTTTTCACCCCCGTATCAGTTACCATTTCTCATACCATGGGGCCTGCCAAGATTTTTAGGTAAATTGCCCTTCTGGGCAGGAGCCAAGTATTTCTCCTCATGATGCAAAAATAGACGGGTGTTATCTCTTATTTGGTTACCTTGAAGGCAACCAGACACACGGAAGGCAGCTCAATTCGGTCATAAAATATCTCTCCTGGGTGTCTTCTCCTGTCTTCCCAATTCCTTGGAGGTTGCTAAGCAACGTGCCTATTGAAAGCCAGTATGTGAGACAGCTGTGGTTTCTGAAAAATGGCAGTTCGGTTAGTGACCAAGTAATGGTCATTTACATTGTAAATGTCATTCTCTAAAGCTCATGCTCAGGTGGTGGTATCGTGAGTTACTCAAAATTGGGCCCTTTGAGTTAGGAATTACCTTTGAGCAGGTCCAGGAAACTTTGAGAAAGAAGAGGGATCTTTTGATGCAACAGATGCTTTGCAAGTAGTAGTGGGGAGGAGCTTATAAAAATACTCATGTTTCAACTCTTTGGTCCCTCCTGAGAAGACATGAGAGTATAAACTTCCTACAGCTTATCATTTTAAAAAATGTCCTGGAAAAGGATTATACAAACAATACGTGTTTATTGCAGAAATGATTAAAATACAAACATTAAAATTAAAAAATAATTTTTGTTCTAATTCCCAGTTTGATAAATAGCTCTCTATTCATACTTATATTTTTATCTACTTCTCTATATCTGTTTGTGGTCTTTATCCAAAGTTAGATCATACTGTTTATGCTGTTTTTTAGCTTGATTTTTTTTTTTCAGTTTTTATATTATGCTTCTCTTCCTATACCAATAAATATTCCCCTATAAGGACATTTTGAAAGGCTTTATAGTATTCCATTTATGGAAATACCATAATTTATTGAATCTAATTCCTTTTGTCAAACATTTAAGTTGTTTCTAATTTCTGGTTATTATAAACAGGGCTTTAGTGACCCTCCTTGGATATCATTTTAACATTCATTTGTGAATATTTTTTTGTGAAAAATTCCTAGTCTAGGACTTTCCAAGTCAAAGCGTTTCCCCAGAATAGTTTTTAATATATGGTCAAGTCAGAAAAATGAATCTATTTTAAATTTCTGGTCTGATCATAAGAAGTTATACAGTAAGGGCTAAGAGAAAACCAGGTGGTAACCATGGAGTTTTTCTGATATTTTAAATTTCCCTTCTGGTTCTCTGCTGTTTTTTGCTCCTCACCTAGAAGTGATTGTTGGTAATATTGTTTATCTTGATTTTTCTATAGCTCATTTTTGGAGTTCTTGGGGATAGGATTTTTAAGAGAAATTTTCCTTCAGTCATTTTTTTCATTCCACAAACATTTCTTGCAGTGATTCTCAAAGTGTGGTCCGTGAACCATAAATTGGAATTGTTAGAAATGCAGATTTCCAGGCCTCGCCCAGGACCTGCTGAATCAGCACCTCTGGGGGGTGGGACTCAGTCATCTGTGTTTTCACAGCTCGGGAACTGTGGGTCTATTGAATGTCTGCTTCTTGCTCAGCACTGTGTGAAAAGCTAGAAACTGAAAGAGGAACATGCTGTGGGTCTCATGCTCAAGAAGTGATGCGAGGCATGATGGGAAATGTGTTATGAAGATGTGTCAGCAACATATTCTGGGACCATGGAGTCTAGGGGATTAGACGTTTTCATGGAGATGTGTGGCATCATGCCGGGCCTCGGACGAGTTTTCTTTTGAGGAAGAATTGATGAAAGTAGAATTTCAGGCTGATAAAGAAAATCTGAATCTGCCCAGTGGATGAGGGGAATTTTCTACAAATTAGAAATGAGTAGAGATGCAAAATGCAGGATGAAAATGAGTTTCATTAAATTCTGAGTGTCCTTGCTCCGTGTGGTGTGGTTACTATGGAAACCACAAGGCAGTAGTGAAGTGTGACCTGTGTGGCGTGGGCCGGGGTGGGTCCCATGCTCTGTGAGCCCTTCTGTGTTTGGGATTTCTTGGCCTCGAGCAGAAGGCTTCTTTATCTGGAAGGCAGAGAGCGTGTTCTCTCAGCATGACGCTCCTGGGTCCTTTACTTGAGAGGTGTTTGTGGTCATCAAAGACTGACATGGAGAAGCCTGACTTATTCACTAGCATTGTGCCCTCTTTGGCCTTGGGAATCCTACAGGCTGAATGGGGAACAGGAATCTCTGGCCCCCTCCTAAGAGAAGGCCAGAGATGAACCTTAATGGAAGGTCATACCATTATCAGGGTCAAGCTGGCTTCAGTCCAGCCCCTGCTAGAGGCTTCAAGAAGAAGAGGGGCCCTTGCTTGCAACTTTAAAGATGGATACCAGCATGAATTCAAGTTCTCCGGGTGACTCGAACTAATTTCTGTCAAGGCCTCAGGTGGGAGCTTGGGCTTCCATTCATCTCAGTTCGTGAAACCCTGTGAACTGATTTTTGAGAGTTGGGAAAGAG